>JAECZD010000136.1:0-44610 GCA_024349325.1 Pogonomyrmex californicus | reverse complement strand
TAAACTGATGATTTTTAAAATTACTGTTATAAAACCATCCATTTAATTATTAATTATAAGTAAAAAAACATAATTGTTGTTATCATCAGATTAAGTCTAAACTATAAGTTCGAAAATAAAAAACTAGGCTTTTAAGTGTTAAATGTGATATTTTTTACAACCCCCCCACACACACACACGCACGCGCGCACACACACACACACACACAGACAAATCAAAGATGCAAAATATGTCAATATGTCAATATGTTAATATGTTGTCTTATGCCAATTTTGAGACTTTGTACTGTTTGGGTATACACATACGTATACATAAATAAAAAAGTAAAATATTAGAAAGTGCCATCGAACAACATTTCTCCGCATTTCTTCTGCGTTATTTGCATTATTATCATTATATTGTATTTCCAATTCTTCATCTATATCATCTAAATATATTTTCTTCGTGGAAATCTCCATTTAACACAAATATTGTGTAAAACACAGCATGCGTTGCTAATACAACCTATAAAATGAAATTATATATTGACCTATTTTTATGTTGTACTACATTTGTTTTTTCAAAATAAATACTTCATATCAGCAAACTCCGGTTTATAGTGTAATGGTCTTTCTTTTCTTAAACATCGCCAGCCCTTTTAAAATTCCTATACTGATCTTTCTACTGATGATTGAGCTTGAATTATATGTTCAGTATATCTAGCTTCTGATGAGTCCACAGGTGGATTTATAAAAGGTTTCAAAAGAAATGGCATAAGCGGTACGCAGAATCACCTATATATATATATATATATATATATATATATATATATATATATATATATATATATATATAAAAGAAACAATATTCAGATACAAAAATAAAATAATCAATAGCAAATTATACCTATAAGCCATGATCCTTTTTCTCCTAAGTTCCTGCTGCCTTTGTAGATAATCAGAAGGAGACACGATAGTGTCAAATCAACCGAACGCTACCGTGTGATTTTACGCGAGTCGGTGAGATGCGTTTAACCAAAACTATCGGATCTCAATAACCAATAAACCGATCAATTTCTAAGTAGGCTCGATCGGTAACTTGAGTTCGATTTGTATAATAAAAGTATTTTATTTTTCTGCTACGCGCCCTACGAACGGGGATATTACTACGTAAGTCCGATTTGAAAATTTTTACTTTAAGAAATGTCATCGTCTCCCATATACAGTTGCAATTTCTGTCGCGAGAGGCACTCTAATATACATCTATCAATGGTTCACCTATTAATGATTTGATGGTTCGCTGGGTCTTTTACAGTGACCCTGATTTATCATAACATAGATTGGATTACGATCATGAATTTGACTGGAACGGTGTGAAAGTATTAGACTGTGAACGTAATTTGCAGAAACGGCTGATCTCAGAGATGTTTTTTATTAAGAGACAGGATAATTGTTTGAATTCACAGTCTTATATGAATTCTTGCACCATGCATACGTTTCTATCTTGAACAAGCTGTAACCTCGGCTTTGTTTTGATGACAAGTTGTTAACTTGTAGAGTCACCGCGTTCAGTCATTGCCTGGAGCTCGGGCCGATGCGCTGTTGGTGTGCTGCTCGGTGCGAACCGCGCCGCACTCCTGCGCGTGCTTTGTTCGGTTTTGTATGAGCCGTGTTCATCCGATAATAACAATTCCCATTTTAACAACAGTTTGAAACGCTTTAGCTCTTTGTATGAGAATTTTTTCGAATGTGTTAAGAGATGCTATTATATCAGGTACATCATGTACAATGAGATTATTTAATATGCAGACATTAACCCATTCCGGAATTTGCATTTGCAATAATCAATATATGTTGAGTAATAAAAACAATGAGTATATGTACGAGATATGCTGAAATAAAAAACAATGTGAATCGCCATTAATATGCATCGTTGTTACAGCGATTAACTAACCGCGAGAGGCGGAGTTCTCTCTTCCTTCCTCATTCGTTTACATATCGTAGAAACGAGAGGCAGATCAGCAATGTACCAGAAGTTTTCAATTTGCGATACCGAGGGTGACGTTATCCGGAATGTATGAGAGACGAGAGGTAGGAGTCGCGCGAGCAAAAAATCGTCATAGGAGTGTTAATAATAACGAGAGAATATTTTATTAGGAATGTAAAAAGAAGAAAGAGGTTTTTGTAGGATGCTGCGTTTAGGCGCGCGTCCTGTGTCTAGGCGTCTTCCACGGGGCCTAGCGCGTCCTGTTTTTCGCGGCAATGGGGAGGCGCGCGTTCTGTTTATGTAGGATGCCGTGCTTTAGGATGTCGCGGTTAGACGACGTTTTTTGCGAGGCTGGAAACGATGCCGTCTTTTCGGGAGGATGCCGCGGTTTGGCGCTTCGACGCTGCCTCGGAGTATATATATCTAGTCGCGAGAGACAGTTTTGTTTTCATTGTTAAGAACGTGATATATGGAAAAAGTCGCGCTTAACGGTGGTTCATCTGAGGGAGAGCGACGATTCGCTTTTACGCGCGTTCGATCATATCGTGACGCATCGCGATCTCGACAGCGATATCAGTGGCGACGATCGTTGCGAGTCGGTTACCGAGAATGACGATAGTGTTATAGCCAGACCTACAACTAATAATGAATAATGAATCTCGGAAAAAGTCTTTCGAAAGACGACACAAATATGTGACCGCCGAAATTGCGACCAATCTTTCGAAAAACCGCAGAAATGCATCATGCGAGAATATTGCGAAAAGCCTATCAGCAAATTCCTAAATTTGATGATCGAACCGAGCGTGATATTGATCAATCAATATCACGCAATCAATCGACGCAACCGATCGGAATGCTGATCGAGCATCAATCAGCCTATATAATCGGATACATAAAACGGAATGGAGAGAGTCAAAATTATAAGTCGTGCGGAATCATTATTATAAAAGTCGCGCAAGATATTACGGAATCCCGTCGCGAAGTTCACGCGAGCCGTATTATCAGCAACTCAGGTGTCACACTCGTCGGCCGCCCGAGTAACGCGAGACGCGCCGAGCCGCCCGACGACGAGTAAACGTGTGTAAAATATAATCGTTATAATATCAAGTATTTGTGCACTTGTTAGAATAAATCAATTAAATTAAAGAAAGTGTGTGTCAGTGATTTCACGAGGATCCCTACATTCCTTTGATCCTGCTCGGAGTTCCAACTCTTTAGGTTTGACGAACCCGACTATCCCGAATATTAATGTTGTAGCCCATCCGGAGTACAACAATTTACAAGTTTAGAGTGTTACAAGACTATCGCGCTTAGCAACGACAAGGAGTAGATCGCGATGAGAGAGGACGTTCGTTGGAACGTGGCCACGTATCACCTGCGACGAGAGGTCGGTACAGAGATCCCGCGAGAAAAACTGTGGATCGAAACGTTGCTCGCTCTGAGCGACAAAGCGGTGATCTACGAGAGAATAGCTTGAGAGAGAGAGAGAGAGAGAGAACTTTGAGACGTCAAATTTGTCATTCCTACGGACGGTCGGGATAACACCGTGTGGGGATCGCGATATGGAGAAGAGTCGCGATCTTCTCGAGCGCGCAGCGGAAATTGAAGGAGTGTGTGCCTATTGCGTTTGGGAACAGGAGTACGTCGAGTGTTTCGAGGTTTTGAGAGACAGATGCGAGAATAGAGTCGACCCTATGGTTACCGGAACGATAAATTCTCTGGTCTTTCAAGTAGCGGTTGGAGGATGCGAGACTCGCTTTGAGTTGACATTTCCGTTATTCGGGTGCAAGGTACGACGGTTCGAAGGGATTCGAGTGGGTGGATATCGAGACAGCCTTCGCGAATCGCGTACAAACGGTTGCGGTGGTAAACATTGAGTACGTTGAACTCCGACGGTTTCTCGACGACGCGAGAGACACGGTGCTCGAGCAATGCGCGTCGATCTCAATACGCACGCGTGTTTGAAGGTCAACACTATGTTTCACGAGGAGTTCGTCGCGAATAATAAGAGCGCTGGTAAGAACATTCGCACGAGAAATCGTCAGCTATTCGGTATGTCCAATCTACGAGAATGGTACGACGGAGACGTTATGGATGTTATCTTGACGTCGCTGGAGGAATTTCAGGAACGCGACAGTGGTTGGGCGTTACTTCGGATATTAAATTTGATGATCAATGTATACAACAAGTGTAGTTTTATGCACGCTGGATGTTGGACGTCACTTCCTCTGAAGATAAGATATAAGAGAGCCGTGATCAACGTACGTTCAAACGACAACGCGTGCTTCGCATGGGCGGTGATAGCCGCTCTGTATCCCGTCGATCTACACCCGGACAAACCTTCGTCGTATCCTCACTATTCGATGGTGTTGAATTTCGACGGTATCGATTTTCTTATGACGCTACGAAACATCGCTAGATTTGAACGTCTTAACAAGTTGTCTATCAATCATTATATTTGCCATTCGAGAGAAAAGGGAGAAAAACGATAATATGGTCGTTCCTTTCCTTTGACGCTCACGGGGAACAAGAAGTCTACGCACGTGAATTTGCTCTATTTGTCGAGCAAACGGCGCGGCGATAACGTCAGTCACTTCGTATGGATAAAGCACCTGTCTCGACTGTTAACATTACAAATAAACAGGCAAAAGGAGAAAAAGTACATATGCGATCGGTAAGCGTAAGAGAGAGACTATGCTCGACGCGAGGTAAATTTATATTAATCATAAATCGTTTTTTTTTTCAGATGTCTGCATTACTTTTACTCGAACGAGAAATTGGTCGCGCATAGCGTCGAGTGCGAAAGAGCGAATGATTGCGCCGTTATTCTTCCGAGCGAAGACAACAAGTGGCTCTCCTTCCGCAATCACGACAGAAAGGAGAGACTACGATTCGTCGTTTACGCCGATTTGGAGTGCGTTTTAGAAAAGGGAGATCGACGGTTCGCGAGGAATCTCGATAGATTCAATAGATTCTCTCAATAGATTCGTCTATCAACATCATAAGGCGTTCAGCGTGAGATATTATTTGCATAGCACGTATAACGGAATCGTATCCGCGTATACATCTCATCGAGGCGATGACTGCGTCTCGTGGTTCGTCGAAGAGCTGCGCGCTCTCGCGTGTCGCGTGAGGAAAGTTCTCTGTGCGAGCATACCGATGTCGAAACTTACGCCGGAGCGCTTTTCAAAGGGCGACAAATTGTCACGTGTGCGGAAGGATCTTTGGGCCGTACGACGTTCGCGTGCGCGATCACTGTCATCTTACCGGATGGTACAGAGGACCCACGCATGCGAGCTGCAATTTGATCTATCAGAACGCGTTTGTTATTCCCGTTTTCTTTCACAATCTATCTGGTTACGACGCGCATTTTATTATCAAGAATATAGCGAACGCTTTCGAGGGTAGAGTCGACCTGTTACCGCTGACTAAGGAGAATTACATCGCGTTTTCGAAAACCGTCAACGATTCGGCGTATGGAAAATGGAAAAATTGCGTCAAGCTACGTAGATTCGTTTAAATTTCTCAATACCAGTTTAGAAAAATTAGCTTCGTAGATCGAGACAAATTGAGAATCGCGCGATTCAAATTCTCCGGTCTGGGATCCCCATGGTCCTATTCTCCCGATGGATGCAGGTCGGACTGCAGCGGCGACACCCTCCAACGCCATTGGCAAATATACAAATAATCCTCCTGGAACATGACAGGAGAGATTGCATCAAGCATTGCTCGAGCCCCGGATAAGAAGGGAGGGTGTGCGTCACGGCGGGGCCCGACCACGAACCAGTCGTGAAAAACTCGTAATTATTTTGCGAAAAAATACCACCTCAGCCAGGAATCGAATCTGGATCTCCTGCTTACCGGGCAGGCATCTTATCCTTTCGACTACGAGGCATGTGATGATATTTATCGCAAATAACGTATTTAGAATAACACGTCAACAATACAATGACACATATATATATATATATATATATATATATATATATATATATACATATATATATATATATATATATATATATATATATATATTACAATATACACATATACATGTATTCTTTCGAATCCCCACGACCGGTACTCCAGAGAGATGATGGTCCTATTCTCTCGAATGCACTTCACTCTTTCGTGTCGAGACTGACGTTTCTTATGTGCACCATCTCGCAAGTAGGAGCGGTAGAATCTACTTCACTACTCCACTAAGAGCTACTTGGTCCTTTGTTTCGTATAATAACTTTATGCATACTTATAGAATGAGCTATGACTGGTGTCATTTCATTTATGAAGAGGTGGTACTTCCAGAGAGATGATGGTCCTATTCTCCAAAAAAAAGGCCATGTGCGAACCCTTACCGTACGCGAAATTCGGTGGGTTGAGGACGTCGAGAGTCTCGACGTTATGTCCGTGCCACCTGACTCCGATATCGGTTATATTCTAGAGATCGATCTCGACTATCCGCGATATCTTTACGACGGTCACGCGGATCTTCCGTTTTGTCCGACTCGCGAGAAATTGCCGGAAAAGCGAAACGAAAAGCTACTCGCCACGCTCTACGACAAGTCGCATTACGTGACGCACTATCGCAATCTTCAGCAGTGCGTGCGACACGGTTTATGCGTGACGAAAGTCTATCGCGCGTTGCAGTTCGCGCAATCTCCTTGACGGCGCGCGTATATCGAGCTCAATACGGAACGGAGAACTCACGCGAGCAACGAATTTGAGGAGAATCTATATAAGCTGATGAACAACGCGGTTTTCGGCAAGACAATGGAGAACGTGCGCAATCACGTAGACGTGAGGCTTGTGACGCGTTGGGACGGAAGATACGGCGCGGAGGCGCTGATCGCGAAACCGAACTTCCACAGCAGGAGCGTCTTCGACGAGAATCTCATGGCCGTCGAGTTGCGCAAACTCGAAGTTAAGTTTAAACCGATCTACGTCGGTATGTGCATTCTAGAGATATCCAAGACGCGTTTGTACGACTTTCATTATGATTATATGATGCCGCTTTATCGCTCTAAATGCAAAATCATGTACATGAATAGTTTGATATATTTTCTGGAATGCCGAAACGTTACGAGAATATGAAGCGGGATATCGCGAAATTCGACACCAGCGATTATCCCGACGACAACGCGTACGATATATCGCGCGCGAACAAGAAGGTTCTCGGTTTGATGAAAGACGAGAACAACGGAGCGATCATGACGGAGTTCATAGAGCGCTCTGAGAGTTCTGGGAAAGAGCGATACGAACAGAATAAAGGAGGTCAAGAGGAGTATCGTCGTGAAAACAATAACGTTCGAGGATTTCGCGTGTGATTTGCTTGATTTGCTTGAACGAATCGTCGCAGCAATCGAGACGTCAGAAGGGCATACGCTCGATGCTGCATGAGGTTTACACCGTGTCCGAACTAAAACTAGCCTTGAATCCTTACGACGACAAGCGATACGTAATACAGACTCCACCGATACATTATCGTGAGATCATTATAAGATACCGTTATCAGATATCAATGTAGTATAAATACTTTTACCAAGAATAAGTAATCGTTTCACTTTGTACTATTTATTCATTACAATACAGCCGTTTTATGTCAACCAAGAGTTGTGTGTATTGTCCATTGCTAACCATTTGACGAAAACCCTATTGTCTCTATCCTTTCTAGGTACTACCTTCTTTACAAGATAGATATCGGGATTGGAAACTCGCAGTAACTCGTGTTCGTAGTCCGGCCACTGGCTCTCCGCGATAGTTTTTCAGCAGACACGTCACGGGATTCGTGCGTTGCATCTTGGCGATTCGAAAAATCTCGGTCGTCCAGTTAGGCGTATATCCCTTCTCGAAAATCGTATTGAACTTGCTGACACGTACCGGATCATTCACCTTAAACCTCGCGGAGGCTGTGATCTTCAAGTGACTGTATACCGTGGAGAGGAGTCTCTTGGCAACGGCGGGAGTTACGTCCGCCGGTCGCATTACGATCGTTTGATGCACGCGGTTGTTATACTCCGAGATTAAACGCGGTAGAGCTTCAAGCCATCTGTACGATCCGTTAAGCGTGAAAAGCCTCCACATGTCATTCTTGAGTGTGCGATTAAATCGCTCTATCACCGCCGCCTTCATCACCTAGTATGTCGAGTAGTGACGTATATATCGTATCTGTCCGTAACCGCTTTTACGGAGGCGTTATAGAACTCCTTGCCCTAGTTCGTTTGTAGATTTCGCGGATGTCGAGCGTCGCGAAATATCTTGGACAACGCCGCGACTAGTTCGCTTCCGCTCTTGCTCTTCAGCGGCACGCCCACGCGTGCTTGCTCAAGTACTTGCTCAACACGTCGATAACCGTCATCACATAGTTGTAACCTTTGTTTCGTCGCGCGTACGGACGCATCTCGACGACATCGGTCTGCCACAGATCGTCGTAACCGCGCACCACGACGCGACGTCGCGGGAAGTTTCTTCGCGCGTGAAGTTCCTCGACGAGTCTCCTCTTCTCGACGCTCATCGCTAATTTACGAGGAGGCGCGATTCGCGCTAGTTTTATTCGTGCTCGTCGCTTCGCGCGTTCGCTCTTGTTCTTTGTTCCAAACGTTAATCGCGTGTTTCGTGGTATTCGGGATATCCGTTTTTAGCGCGACTAGTAATTCGTCTATCATTTCCTTAGTCACTATTTTATCTACGTTCAACGAGGCCAACGTCGCGTCCAGCGTCTCTCTCGTTACCGCTTTGTCCATCAGTTCTCTCATGATTCTCGTCAGATCTATCATGCTACGCGTGAGATTCTCCATGTCCGTCGAGATCCTCTCGCGGCTCGTCGATGACGCGTCGAGCTCATTTCGCAGGGATTCCTCTAGATTTTGCAATGATTCCTCTAGATTCCGCGTTTGTTTCTCCTGAGCGTCGCCGAGCGTCTCGACAATCCTTCGGATCTCGCTCAAGTCTTTAGCTCGCAGTTCGTCCCGTTTCTCGAGCGCTTGTTCTATCGCACTTTGGATTATGGTCAGGTCTCCACCTCGTTGTTCGTTCCGTTTCTCGAACGCTCGTTCTATCGCGTCTCTGGTCTCCCCTATTTGTTTGTCGTGATCGACGAGCGAGGTTTCCCTCTTCTTTTCGAAGTATCGCAGAACGCCCACTTCGGTTCTTACGTCGTAATACTGTAGGAAAATATTCCGAATCCTTGTTCATCTTCCAGCTGTTTTCGTAGTTCGTTCGTTAGAACTTTCAACTCCTCGCTCCTTACGCGAAGCGCGTCGTCGACGTAACCCTTGGTCGTCGCATCGGTGTCGTCGATCGGCGCGTCTAGATGCCGTATCTTGTGTCTGTTGACGTCGTAGTCATCCGGATTCAGGCAGAGCGCGCTGCGACGCACGTACACTCGTAGGGATGCGATCGTTGGACGATCGTCAACGTCGCGCTGCCTTTCCAGAGACTTCCCCAATTTGTTCACGGATATCAAGCCTTTGTGGGTGACGAATTTACCATGCGCGATAATCTGCTCTTAATCTCGGCGATCTGCGTATTGTACTTTAGAAACAATCTGGAAACAACGCGCGCCATAGAGTCCTCCAATTCGCCGATCGACTTGGCCGTGCTCTCGTTCGTCTCCGACAGCAACGCTCGGGTGCTCGCCGAGAATTCGTTCGTCTCGGAGATCGTCGTATTCTCGTCTCGAAACGCGCTGTCCACATAGCTCTTCCTCGTGGTGTCGATATCGGTTCTCGGTGCGACTAAACGCCGTATGGTTCTGTCTCTCGCGTCGTAATAATCGTTGCTCAGACAGAGCGCGTTGTTACGCATGTAGCGACGTAGGGACCGGCGTTCGTAGTCAATAGTATACTCTTGTACGTTTGCTTCTCCGTGTACACGACGTCGTCGGGGAGTCTCTTGAAGATCAACTCGTATAAGCCCAGAGTATCCGGATATCGCGCGTGGTCCACGATCATTGTCGTCGGCGGCCACGTCGAATCGCTTGTCGCCGAACATCGAGCCGCCCACGTCGAAGTACCCTGTAAACGTGGTCGATCTCGCTCTGTCTGTCCCCGCTTAGAAGCGCGCCCATATATTTGCGCCCTAACGGTCCCCATTGCGCGTTCGAGATCGATTTCTCCGATTCGCTTCTAGTCGCGGAACTAGCCGTCGCGATCGAGAGCGATCTCGTCGGGAGGCGTCTCTTCGTCGGTTTCGCGTTTCCTCTTAGCGCCGACGAATGCGATCGGATCGAGTCCTTCGGACGACTTGTCTCGCGCGGTGTTCTTAGCGATTCAACGGTTGAACGATCGGTTTGAGTCGCCTCTCCAGCGCGATTTCCTCTATCTCACCGGTCTTTAACGTTCTGTGCTTTTTACACATAGAGTCCTGAGTCTTCGTGATCTCTCGCGCCGTTTTTTCCCGTCGAGCGACGTCCGTACTCGCCGCAGCGTCGACGTCTGTACTCGCCGCAGCGTCGACGTTCATCCTCGTAGCACAACTGATCGCTCTACACCACGCTCTACACTACGGCGAAATCGTTAAATCATCGTCTGTATCTATCGTTCCTTAACGCACTGTCCTTATCGATGACTACGAAACCGTACTTGCGTTTCCAACACGCGCGACACAAGGCGCAAAAATCCTCGACATATCCGTGTTCACGTGCTCATTATAAACGTGCTTTAGGTTAATGCCATCCTGCTTAAACAGAATCAAGAGATTCGCGTTGTCGCGTATCAGGTGTTTCGGAATTTTAGCGTATGTCTGACAGAGATAGAAACAATCGATGTCGAGTGTCGACCCATGGCGAAATATTCCCTGATCGTTCTGCGTTCTGCTTGTCACAGGCCACGTCGTCGAACACGAATATCGAATCGGGAAGCGCCTCGCTTGGTGGTACGACGTCGCTATTGTTCGAGAACGCGCGATAGCCGATCTCGTCCATCGACTCGAGCAACTCCGCCAGGTATCGATACTTCGGTTGTTACAAGGATTTTGAGTAGACGTATATGTTCTCGAAGCCCGCGCCGTGCGGACTTTCGAGCATGCTTATCAACACGTTTGTTTTATCGCAGTTGGAGGGGCCGCAAATGATGCAACATATTGTATTCGGTAATAGAGGGCCGTGTCTGCGCGCCCTCCCGACCGCGTCGACCGAGATTCGTCAAGCCTTACGGTCAAGATTGGACACTCCTATAGCCGGCGAGCGTCGAACGAATCGCATTTACGCGCGTGCGCTTGCTCCGAGGAGACGCGACCGATAATCGCTCTACTTACACTCGATAGCGATACAGGGATCGATATGTTTCCCCTATTGACGTACAAATGATATTCTCAATCTATCCGCCGAACAGTTGCGACTTATCTGAAGATCGTTCTCGTGCGCGATTTCGACAGATACGTGGAGCTATTGTGGAATAGATACCCGATCATCTGAAAGCGAACCCCGACGTGCAACATTGTCGTGTGTGTCTGGACAATCGTGGCAACGATCGCACATAGATGGTCCTGCGCCTCTCATCAAGAACTGTAGCGAATGCTCAGCGACGCGGGATTACGGAGATAAATGCGCTTCCCTTCGAACTACATATTCCCAGGTATCAATTTTGCGGACCCGGCACCCGTCTCGCGAAGCGATTGGTGCGCGGCGAGTGAAGCGTCAACCCGTTGGACGCGGCGTGCCGCGAGAACGACATCGCCTACTCGCGAAACAAGGAACTCGCCGATCGCCACGTCGCCGCTCTTGCCGAGAAGGCGCACGAACGTATAATGGTCGGAGATTCCACCTTCGGCGAGAGGGTCGCCGCGACCGCCGTATAGGCGGCTATGAAAGCAAAAACAAAGCTGGGCATGGGTTTGAGGAAGAAGAAGAGGAAGACAAGGATGATATTTCCGACGGCGAAACGCGGAGGCTTGTTACCCATTTTTCCGATACTAGGCGCGCTCGGTTCTTTGATCGATGGCGCGGCGGGCGTCGCAAAGGTGGTGAATGCCGGTAAGGCCGCTCGGTGTCAACTGGAGGAGTTGCAATGTCACAATCGGGCGATGGAGGATCACGGATTGCACGTAGCGTTTTATAAACGTGGCAGCGGTGTGACCAGAAGAACGAAAAAAAAAAAATCGTGGAAGGAAACGTTAAGATCGCTCGAGCTCCCGGCATCACGACGAACGAGCAGCAGAGCCGCTTGGCGCGTCGTCTGCGAATACCCTTCTTCAGAGAAGTGTTTATGCGTAACGCGTTACCGTCAAAAGCGCGACGCAACGAGAGCGGCATCGTGAATATCGACGACTCGACGGGTTCGGGTATTTATTGGGTCGCCTACATGAAGAGGGGCAATGACGCGATTTACTTCGACGGTTTCGGCAATCTTCCACCACCGAGGGAACTCGAGAGATATCTCGGCGGCGACGTAAATATAACGTACAATCACGGATTGTATCAGACGTACGATCAGAGCATCTGCGGTCAGTTGTGCTTGCGATTTCTCTCGAGGATCGGTCACGATGTCGCTGAGCCTTTCGTTCACCGGTAAGAGTAGCATCCTCACGGCGTGCTATTTTCCTGCCTTAGATCTGAGCGACGACGATTACGAATTAGGTCTCACGAATTTCGAGACGTACAACACTATGCCAAACGTCGATTCTACGAATAATAAGTTCTACTACGATGACGACGACAAAATGATCGTGATTTCCGAGGCTTCGTACGAGTTGAGCGCGATAGACAAATATCTGAACGCCGCTATCTCTAAGAGACGAAGGATCGAGAGCAAGAGGACGATCGACGATGACGAGAGCGACGATGTCATCTACGATGAGAACGACGAGGGCGAGAGAGACACGCAACCTTTGATCATTCGCGCCAACGAGAACACCATGAGAAGCGAGATCAGGTGCGAGCATCGAGTCAACTTCGCGAAACTGAACAACATCGGTTCGCTCTTGGAATTCTGGTCGTCGCGCGTGTTATGACCGAACAAATGGTACACGTCCGACCCATGAATATCATGAACGTGAACATCATTTGGGTGGAGTGCAATATCACCGCGGGTGCGTAGCAACGACGAAGCGGTTTACACGATACATAAGTTTTCCACGAACGTTCCTCCGGGATATAAACTGTCGAACGCTCCGACGTCGATCATTTACTTCCCGATCATCGCGCGAAACGTTATCGATATCACGCTTCGAGTCGTGGATCAGGATAGGCGACCGATCGATTTTCGCGGAGAGGAGATAACGGTGCGGCTTCACATGCGACGACGAAGGCAGTACAGAGAGATGCGCGAGAGCGACAGATGCTCGTTCTGAACGAGTGGTACGTGAGAGGAGATGCAAACGCTACATCCGCGATCCTACCGCGGAACGACGCGACGAGGAAGGTGCGCGAGGGAAGGGCGAACGAGTTGAACGCCGCGAACGTCGCGTTCTTAAGATCTTTAGGTTTCGTCGTGAAGAATCGACATGGCGAGCGACATTTTAAGTATCGGAGGTGCCCCGATCTTTGACGATCGTATCGTGAGAATAGAGACACATACTTACAATCCGTAACTAACATGCTAACACCATGTTCGGATACAGCGACGAGATACGAATACCAGCAGAATCTGTACACATGCAAAAGTTTTCTGTACATCGAGGGAACGCGACGAGAGAGAGCGCGAAAGAAGGCGAAGGAAGTTACGAGAACGAAGTTAGTCAACAACTGCGTCGCGTTTATGTTCGACGAGATTCGATACGAGCTCAATGGCGTGGAGATCGATAAGAGCAGAAACGTCCGAATAATGACCTTGATGAAAAACTACGTATCGTTGAGTTACGAGAGATAGTGCTTCACAAAACTCCGGATGGGAGATACCGTCTATAGCGTTGGACGATTTCAACTTTTGCGTACCTCTCAACGTACTCCTCGGTTTCTATGAGGATTACAAGCGCATAGTGATAAACGCGCGGCACGAACTCATTCTGATACGCACTCGCAACGATAACAATTACGTCGTGGCACATGCGGAGACCAAAGATCACGCTGTTGAGGATACAGTGACGAATGCCGCACGTAATACTGAACGACAACAAACTGTCGCTTCTGCGAACGTTGGACAGCGGACGATATCTAAGCTCTCGTTCGTGGGATCTGTACGAATTTCCGCTGTTGCAAAATACGGTCAAGCATTCGTGGGCGGTAAAAGCGGTGACGCAATCGGAGAAACCGCGATACGTGATCTTCGCGCTACAGACCGGAAGGAAAAACATACCGTCGGAAGACGTTTCTAAATTCGACGATTGCAAGCTGACTAATGTAAAACTCTATTTGAATTCCGAGTTTTATCCCTACGACGATATGAATCTAGATTTCGAGCATAACAAGTTCGCCGTGCTGTACGATATGTATCTGAAATTTCTGTATCTGAAAGGCGTATTAGGGATCTGCGAATCGTTCATGACTGTCACTAGATTTCTGCAATACGATCCGCTAGTAGTCATCGATTGCTCCCGCCAGAACGCCAGAGAATCAATCAAAAGCGCCACCGTCGATGTTCGCGTAGAATTCGAATGCAAAGAGAACGTTCCGGCTAACACAACGGCTTATTGTCTCATCATTCACGATAGAGTTATAGAATATAATCCGCTGACGAACGTCGTACGTAAACTCATGTAAAAAACAGGAAACCGCGGTTTTCCCTATGCGTTATCGATAACGAACGTATAAAGAAGAAGACCGGAGCGCGAAGGTATTGAGTTTCCCCATCTCGCGATAATGTTGAACGTACTGGTCTTCGTCGATCTGCAAGGTTTTACCGTTCGAGAGAAATTTACGGTTAAAAAGGTGATGATATTGAGAAATGGAAAGGAGCTGACTCATCGCGTGTTTCGAGAAGCGATACCCTGGAATCTTCTTACAAAGAAGAAATCTAGAGCGTGCTGGCTAACCGCCGATCATCACGGCCTGCAGTGGAACGACGGTGACATCGCCTACAGATTCTTGAAACCCGTGATTCGAAGCGGCGTATGCAACCGATCGCGAGACACGCCTAGACGAGTGTACGTCAAAGGCTTGGAGAAGAAGAAGTGATTGGAGGAGATTCTTGGCGACGTCATCGCGGACCATGACGTGATCGTCGAGACTATCAACGCGGATTTCGAGAATATAGGGCACCTGAACACCCTGGACGACGTTCGCGCTTTCCATTGCGAGCATCACGCGAAGAATTGCTTCATGGAGAACGTATGCAAGCTGGTGGTCGAAACGACAGGAATGTATCACCGAATTGTAATGTCGCGTTAACGATTTACGATTTATATCATATTATATCATATATCAGATTGTTTTAAATTATTAATATATCATATTATATATCAGATTCTTTTAAACTATTACTTATATCATATTATAATCAGATTCTTTTAAACTATTACTTATATCATATTATAATCAGATTGTTTTAAACTATTAATTATTTATTCATATTAAATAAAATATTAAATAGTGTCGAGTTAATACTGAAAAATATAAATACTATATAATATTCTATCGCTCGTATCACTTACATAAATGCTTGGGGAAGTAAAAATAAAAAACATTTTTTATAATATCTCTCTCATTTTATTTCATCTCACTCTTACATCCCAAAGAACAGAGCAATGAGTTCGCAATCGATAATGTCGTTACGATCGAAGGCTTCGCTATCGCGTATGACTCTCGAGATATTCTCCGTATCCTTAGCGGTGGACGCGATATCCTTGAAACGCGCCAATTTCGCATCGATCTTTCCTAATATCTTGATCAACGAGATAACGAGTCGGTTGACGCAATGCTCGAGCTCGAACATGTTATTCACCGTTTCCTTCGACATGCGAGCCGCGGGCGTTTCCAGGCGTAATATCGTCAGGTTGTTGATTCTTCCGAAACGCACGTTCATATTTCCGATATGCGACGGGGCCGAAAAGGACGGTTCTCCGTTGGTACTCTGCAGATACTTCGAGAGAACGTGTCGTTGCTCGAGAAGCTCCCTCCACGTATCGGGCGACATCGAGATCTCCTTGCCATGACTATCTCTCAGGATAATGTTCTCGCGCGAGGAACGTTCAAGAGTGACGCATACATCGAGGAACTTGTATCCCGTCTTAGTCAAGAGTAGATAAGCAAGGGGAGTCCTAGCCTCCACGGGGCGGAAAGGGGGTGAGGAGGGTCGTAAAATCTCCAGAGTTCGTATCCGAAGGATTATCCTCCTGGGTCGGTAAGAATGGTTTTCTTTCCCCAGGGAGTTCGTATCCGGGAGAGAGAAGGTGGATCCCTCTGGCGGTCGTCGGGGTTGGTAAGGTCTTCCACGGCGGTCGCAGGATTTCCCCGGGTCGATTTCCCCTAGGCGTTGTCTATGGGGATGTAACGTGTGCCGCTCGTCCTCCCCGTCTTCGACGCCGCCCTAGCATTTTCCGCGAGATCTAGCGCTTCCCGCGTAACCCCGGGCGCGTTTTCGACGCCGCCTTAGCGTTCGTTTCCGACGCCGCCTTAGCGTTCGTTTTCGACGCCGCCTTAGCGTTTTTCGCGGGGTCTAGCGCACGTCGCCTTAGGTGTGTTCTGTGTTTAGTCTGTTTTTTATAATGTTGCGGTTTGACGCGTCATCGAGGTGATTCGCGTCTGAGCGTTTTCCGCGGGGTCTAGCGCGTCCTGTTTTGCAGGATGCTGCGATTTATTACGTCGCCTTAGCGTTTTCCGCGGGGTCTAGCGCTTCCTGCGTCTGGGCGTTTTCAACGGGGTTTAGCGCGTCCTGTTTTGCAGGATGCTGCGATTTGTTACGTCGCCTTAGCGTTTTCCGCGGGGTCTAGCGCTTCCTGCGTCTGGGCGTTTTCAACGGGGTTTAGCGCGTCCTGTTTTGTGGTTTGGCACATTATTTTTTTACGCCGCTTTAGAATATTTAACTAGGAGTATCGACGATATATTGTCAATTTGTGAGATGGAGAGTCAGTCTAATGTTCCGGAGAGTCAATTGAAGGATCCGGAGATAATATCGCTCTTAGACGAATCGCTCGAGCTCTCGAGAGAGATGGAACGCGAGATTGTAGAACAGGAGAAACGCGCGATGACGATGGAACGTGAGAAACGATCGAGCGGGAAGAGGAGGACGAGATATCGGCGGAGGTCGAGAGCGATGCGGTCGACTCGCTCGGGTCGATGCGCGCGATGTGGATACATTCGATGGCGTGTAATTTGCGGCTGATGATGGCGTTTCTGTCTAAACATCTGGCGCTTCGTCGAGGGACGGAGTCGATCGCGCGTATACGCGAGGCCGAGCGTATGAAAAACGCTATACGTATCGTCACCGACGTGGAGTCGGAAGGGTCCGTGGAACTCGTACTGTTCTGGGGAGAGCATGGTTCGCTTGGTCGAGAGTTCCGCGACGCCGTCGAGCGCGCGTCGCTTATGGAGATCGAGGTAACGAGGGAGGCTTCTTCGAGTTGGATACGAGATTACTGGGAATATCTGGCGCGTTTGAAAACGACGAAGGGGGATCTTGACGACGAGTACGAGAAGTATCTTGCGCGTCTGAATACGGCGAGAAGGAATGACGAGAGTTGTGGCAGTGGTTTAGACGCGTTGTTCGCGTCCCTATCTGGAGACAAGGAAGAGGCTGACCGATTCGTTCAGTACGTGACGAAGTTGAAGGGTGGACGACAGCTCGAGGCGAGATCTTCGGGTGAAAAGGGGACCGATTGCGAATTGGTTCGAATGTATGTGTACAACGTCAAGGATATAGTCAAGAAGAAGAGACGCAACTAGTGGAAATACGCGAAATTGAGAGTTCAATTTTTGAACTCCGCGTCGGATCGGAAGGAGTTGATGCGACAGTTGACAGATCGTGTCGCCGATGATTTGGAGAGAGTGCCCGGAGTGCGCGGGGAAGCGAGAAGCGTCGAGTGCGACAGCGAGTAAGGATGTATCGCTATGATGCTCGCGCGAATTATCGCCAGAGGAATCGATTGTGGTAAAGAGTGCGAATTTGTGCGAGTATATGTCTATGTAAAAGAGTATATACTAATATGTATACTAATATGTATACTAATATGTATACTAATTACTGATATGAATATATGTATAAGAATATGTACACGAATATGTATACGAATATATGTGTAAGAGTATGTATACAAATATGATGCCGAGTAATAAAACAACGAATATATGTACGAAATATGCTGAAATAAAAAAAAAGAACGATACGAATCGTCGTTAATACGCATCGTTGTTGCGATTAACTAACCGCGAGAGACGGAGTTTCCTTTCCTCGTTTGTTTGCATATCGCGGAGACGAGAGGCGGATCGGCGACGCGTCGGAAGTCTTCAATTTGTGATACCGAGGGTGACGTTATCGGGAACGTATGAGAGAGAGACGAGAGGTGGGAGTCGCGCGAGGAGGAAATCGTCGTAGGAGTGTTAATAATAACGAGAGAATATTTTATTAGGAATGTAAAAAGAGAGCTAAAGAGTGATGAGGAAAAAAAGGATATCTAGATGATGTGCGATGCGTCATTTTCGCGCTCGTTACGCGTGACTACAGGAAGTCTGATCGCAACGGCGATAGGAGATTCGTCTATCGTTTATTTCATTGTTCTTTATTTGTTTCTATTCTATCGCTATTCTATCGTTGTTATGCTTTTACTTTTTGTTCTCTATTATGTACTTTTTAACCGTTTGAGTCCCAAGCAGCGCGATCGCGCTATTGAGATTTTATGTCGAGAAAACCCAGCACATTTCGAGCATTGTGGACAACTGACGGTGCGTTACCGATTGTCGAAGTCGCGCGGTCAGATTTACTGACGCAAATACATCACACAGCTCCTTTTAATGTAAATAGTACATTTTACAATAGATAGAATAATACTATAATAATGCAATAATACATTACAAAATAAAAATTTTTATTTCATTGTTATCTCCTCAATAATTTTTATCGAACAAAATTTGAAATATTTATAAATTTACAGTACGCATATGTAATAATACAGATGTATTTTATAAAATAACGAATTACAAATTAACAATATTTTTATTTTATGAACAAACAATTTAAATGGAGAGTAACACTTATAATTTGTGACATCGATATTTATCAAAACATATTGGGTGAATTCCTTTTTTACATCGCACGCAAATTAAATGTGATCTTTTTATTGCATTTTTGGTGCTGCAGACTACGTATTGTCGCAAGTTACGTTGTGGCAACTTTACTAAACCAAATGTTTTTTCCTTTACATAACTATGTGCTTGCTTTTCGTTCATCCACTGACACTCAATTTCAAAAATAATATTCGATATAAAATCTAACCGAGATATTGCTTTACTCTTAACTCTTTTCTTGTAGATTATATATGCATTTAAAATCATGCGGTTGATTATGTTAAAGGCTACCTTTTTCCAATATTTAACTGATCTTCGTTCATCGAGATAGGTATATAGCATTTTATCCGATTCATCGACACCACCCATGAAGGCATTGTAAGATTGAATAATAGCGGGTTTTGTCGAACGTATTTCTCTGCCATGTCGATTTTTTGTTATAGTCACATTTTGCTCTTCTGCTTTCGTTGAAATTAATAATACAGGATTTTTTACACTTTTTTTTCGCGATAGGCACAGAACAATACTTCATTGTTTCGAAAATATTTTACCTCGTTTACATTAGTTTGTTTCAAGTTATCGGGAATACATTTCTTATTCCTTTTAATAGTTCCAGTTAAATAGGTATCCATAGAATATAAATATCTAGCTAATTCTACGCTAGTAAAAAAGTTGTCGACAAAAATGTGATGCCCCTTATTCAAACAATAACTATCTTTTAATAAATTTACCACAACATCATATCCAAGTCCAAACTTTTTTCTATCACTAGTAGTTGTTTCTTTTGCACCTTTATAGCAAGAGAACGCCAAACAATATTTTGATACGGAATCACACAGCATCCAGAATTTTATTCCCCAACGATGATGCTTTTTATTTGGCAAGTATTGCGTTATGCTAGAATGACACAGCTTCCCAACTAACGACTCATCAATTGATAATTCTTTGTGTGGTTTATAATGTAATTTGAATACTTTATTAGCGTGTTCAACAAGTGGCTTAAATTTTGCACAAGGATCGTATTTCTCGTAACCAGATAGAAAACATAAAGAGTTATCAATTAAGTGAAAATATTTCAAAATTTGTTGAAATCTATTTCGAGAGAACATTCTTCGAAATCACGGTATGTTACGTGAATTTTCGGACCAATACGAACGTATACTGGGTCTTCTTGTAATTCCCATTTCCAACAGCACTGCTATAAATGCCTTCATCTCTAAAACGGTAACTGGTGTCCAAATCTCTGTTTTAAATGATTCTAATTCTCTAGGTAAATGCCTTGAATACTCCGCATATTTATTAGTGTCTTCAACTATTAGTGACCATAGTGTCGAATCAAAGAATAATTCAAAGTATTCAATGGGTTTACTCTGGCTAGAGAGGTTACATCGCGAACCAGATTCTTCGCTATGCTCGAGAGAATCACGTTGATTAGAAACGTCTTCAGCAACTCGTAGACTGTTCAGTGGACATTGATGCGATAAATCATCACTATCACACTATCACTATCCTCTGAAGTACTCAAAATGCGTTGTCTTTTGCGCTTTACAGGAACAATGTAGTCGTCATCGTCGTCAATAATATGATCACATGGATTTGTGATTATGCTCATAGATTTTCTTTTTCGATTCATTGTACCTTTTTGGGGATACATCAAATTTAGAAAAGTTAAACAGTAAATCTAGATTAATTTTTTACTTACTTTTTGCGTTGCTTCGTCTAATCATTTTGAAATACACAATTATGAACAATGAGAAACACTTACGGAAGAATACGTCCGATCACTTTGCAAACTGCAATAAATGTGACGGAGCGATAAGAAAAAGACGAGAATCACGTTACCTAACACATACAAGAAGCGCTATTGCTCCGATTGTGATTCATCGATATAAAATAAACAAAGCGCTATCGCGCCGCTTGGTATTTCTCGACATAAAATAAAACAAGCGCCATCGCGCTGCTTGGGTCTTTTCGTACTCATTTAGAGAAAGCGCGGTTGCGCTGTTTGGGATTCTTCGACAGTGTTTTTTCAATACCCCCTGGGACTCAAACGGTTAATGATATTGCGTATGAGATCTTTAGCGAGATCATCATTCATTGGCGTGTAATCGCGCTACGAGAGATCTTATATTTGGGCTCGTTCGACGAGAATAATCTCGCTAGCGCACAATAGAGATTAAAAATTAAGCGGTTGAAATTTTTGATTCGCGACTCAGATCAATTCATCGCGTTGGTCTCCGCTCTCTCGCGATCGATGGCCACATCGATCGAACGGTTCGCGCGTATTTCGGTCGGCGACGCACAGTGTCGATTCGACTCCTGTCGCTATGACGCCCGCGCGCGGGATCGCCGTGGTCGCGTGCGCGATAGCCATTATCGCGGCGATTCGCGACTTCGCCGCCGATAGCGACGAGGAGGCGATTCGGTTTTTGCAAACCTACAGATACCTGGACGGCGATAACGTGCAAACGATCTCCGATAACGCGACGTTGGCTCTGAGACACACGATCGCGCTTTTCCAGGAGTATTACCGTATACCTGGTGATGGTGTTCTTAACGAAGCTACATTGGAACAGATGCGTAAACCGCGATGCGGCGTCAAAGATATAACGAGTAACTTGGACAAATCTCCAAGGAAATGGGCGAAGACGCATTTCGCTTGGAACTTTCACCTGCCGAGCGAGAGCGTTCTACGAGTCACCGAGGTCGCGTTTGAGATGTGGGCGGCGAATTCGTCGCTGACGTTCGAGCGTGATTCGATGAATCCCGATATCGTTTCGGAAGGGTTTTCACACGTTCGTAGATCCTCGACATCGAATATGTTCGTCGTTGCTGGACGGGCCAGGAAACGTGCTAGCTCACGCTTTTTTACCATCGTCCGAAGTGTCGGAGGTGCACGTAGATAACGCGGAGAAGTGGCACATCGAGTTACCGTTAATCCTGACGATACGATTCATCTGCTACATACATTGACGCACGAGATCGGCCACGCGTTAGAATTACATCACAGTCAGAAAAATGCGATAATATACGCCTTCGTCCCCTCTAAGACCTTTCCCGTACGATTGAGCGAGGTGGATTTTCTCGTCATTCAGAATTTATTTAACGGTTTAAGAAATAAGATGTGACGTCCTGGGAGGTCCTGGTAGATCGGACGGAGCCGAAATCAACAGATCCTCGACAGCTACACTCACACGTTATTTGTGAGATTCTTTTTCATGCGGTTAAGAGGGTAAAACCTCAGGATTAGATACTGCGAAGGAAGTAGGTAACAGGAATGACTTTTATTTTAAGGAAAGAGTTTTCGATTTTGGGAATAAGGAATAATATAATATCACCCTTGTAGTATTTGAATCGGGATTTATTCACTGTTATAAATGATATATATATATATATATATATATATATGTGTGTGTGTGTGTATATTACGACACGCGATTTAAGAATTACATTATTTGTAAATCGGCGAGTTGCTCAAACGCTAAGCAATGCTAGTCAAAATGCTTAGCTATCTCCGATCAAGTGATTAATTTCTGAGCAAATGGCAAGTGCGCGTGCGCGTGGAAATACACGTGCGAGTACAAGTGCAAAAATGTAAGTATGTAAGTGCAAGTGCGAATCATAAGTGTGAATCGTAAGTGCGAAATGCGAAATGAGAAATGCTGCAATGCTACTCAAAGGTATCGTCGCTTGAGGCTTTTATATGTTGCCAAAACATGGAAGTAGGGGTGACCTAAATTCCAATGTTATGATTCTACAGGTCTGAATAAAGCCTATTGTTAGTCTACTTTCATTATGAGTCAGCTATGATTCACGCGTTTAAGACCTTCTAGTTGTTCTTGACATAGTTTTCTATTGGTCGACTTAGCTATGAGTCAGCGATGACTTGTGGTACTAAAATATTATGGCGCCCTTGACATTTAACGTTGGCCTACTTTCGCTTACAACTGATCATGAGTCACATTTGTGATTAAGTATTATGGCGGCCTTGACATTTAACGTTGACTTATTTTCGCTTACAAACTGACCATGAGTCACACTTGTGACTAAGTATTATGGCGGCCTTGACATTTAACGTTGGCTTATTTTCGCTTACAAACTAACCATGAGTCACACTTGTGACTAAGTATTATGGCGGCCTTGACATTTAACGTTGGCCTATTTTCGCTTACAAACTGACCATGAATCACACTTGTGACTAAGTATTATGGCGGCCTTGACATTTAACGTTGGCTTATTTTCGCTTACAAACTGACCATGAGTCACACTTGTGACTATTCGATTGATCTATTTTTGTTTTCAAAGAGTTATACTTTGTTATAATAATTCCTTTTCTTATAATTAACAAACATACAATTTGCTCGAATTTTAGCTTTTATAATAAATATTAATCATCGCAATATTGTTTTAGATATACTTTACAATTTTTTATAATAATAATGATTACATCGTATAATTAGTATATCTAAAATATGTCAGTATAACTCTTTTTACATTTGTAATACATTATTTATTAAATGTTTTCAGGTACAAAATGGCTCTGATTGTGATTGGTTGAATCATTAGGGTAGTTTTCCATGCATATTAATATTCAAGATTTTTGTCATAGCCATAGGATTAGTATTAATGAAAAAAGGAAAGTAACAATTATAAATATAAGTCTAGGATGAAGATTTCTAGAAGTTGAACTGGTTTATATATAAAGATTTGCTTGCTGAACTGATTTGGGTTTTTGAGGTAAGTGTATGTAAGCAAGTTTATAATTGTTTAAATATCTTCTAAACGGTGCGAGTTAGGTAGGTATGTGTAATGAGGTAAGTTGCAGGATTTCCTGTGTGTTGTCCAAATCTTTCATAATAATTATTTGTTAATATAATAATTTATTTATTTATAAATTTTATTAAACGAAATTTAAATCGTAGAATTTCTTTTCTGAGATAAAATATGTTTCTATTGGGGTTGTTTATATAATTTCATAAAGGAAACTATATCTTATAAGGAAATGTACGTATATATGTATATATGTGTGTGTGTGCTTTCATATACCCTTAATTTTGTTTATATCTTGAGAATTAAGAATCGTAGCCACAAACTATATTTATGTTTTCGAAAGGATTTTCGATGGAGAATGTATTTATACAGGGAAAATATATCCATATAAGGACATCAACAAAATTTATCCTTGAAATAAGGATATGTATCAGATGAACTGTTGAATAAATATTTTGTCGTGGATTTTGTTATATTGTCATTATGACTTTTATTTCTTATTCATATCCTTTCTATTGTGATTAATTTTGTTATTAACTTTTATATTTATTATTAAAATGGAACAAATGTGAAAGTGTTTGATATGCAAAGGTTTCTTAGTTTCTGAAGTTATATTTAACGATATAAATAAATTGGTTGGTATTTTGTTATTTATATAATTATATGATTTTGTTTATTAATTGTTAATAAAGATATTACAATGTACCGATAATTGTTTTGTTATAGTTTTCGTGCATTACGTGGGCGAGGTTATATTTCCTACATTTGTTTTTTATTCATTATTTACTATTTGTTGAGATTTTGTTGTTAATGTTGAAATGCTTAGATAAGGATGCGATATTAAGCTCTATTTTTTTTGTTACTTTACTGAACAGTCCGGAAAAGTGATTTCGGTATGTTCTGTTTTTTGTTAGTGAGGTTCTAGGGAAAATTTACTAAAAACATTAAGGCTGTAGTAGCGCCATAAGGTTAGGTGCGGCCTGGTAAGGAGCGGCCATTTTGTATAAACCTTTAAATAATTTTAAGCGGTATATTCTTTTATTAAATGTATAGGAAAGGTTTGACGGTGCTGTCTCCTAACACAGTCAGTCATAAATAATTAAAAATTTTGAAAAATTTATACTGAACATGATTAGAGGTACTCTCGGCGCTGGGACGTGACAAAAGTTCCAAGTAAGATGTGTTTTCGCCCATTTCCTCGGAAACTTGTCCAAACTGGAATTCGATATATCTCTGACACTACATCGTGATTTACGCATCTGTTTCAACGTAGCGTCATTAAGAACCTCATTACCAAGTATACGATAATACTCCTGGAAAAGCGCGATCGCGGATCTCAGAGCCAACGTTGCATTATCGGACGATATCGTTTGCACGTTGTCGCTATCCAAGTATCCGTAGATTTGTAAAATCCGAATCGCCTCCTCGTTGCTCGGCGGCGGAGTCGCGAATCGTGCACGCGACTACGCCGATTCCGCGCGCGGGCGTCATCGCGCGAAGCGGAAGTCGAATCGACATTGCACGTCGCCGACCAAAAGATACACGAGCCGTTCGATCGATGTCACCATCGGCGAGAGGTGAAGTCCGACGCGAACCGCGATGAATCGCTCTAATCTTTCATTGATCGTTTAAAAAAATCTTATTTTTTAGTTTTCATTTTTAGCTTAACTCTACGCGAAGTCTTATTTTAGCTTTCGTTTAATTGCGCGCTTCTATCTCTAACGACTCATTGGAAATCCAACCGCAACTTTGACAATATGATCTCTCGCGCTTTATTCGCGTTATCGAAAGGGAAAGAACAAAGGGAAGAGACGCGTCCGACGAAACGCGCATGCGAATCGGAAATTTAACCGTGAATACAATACATTTTTTTAGCTTCTATTTTTTAATTTCTATTTTTCTTTTTAGTTTCTATTCCTTATTTGTTTTATCTATCGAGATCGTTTCTATTCTCTATTCGAAGAAAGATTACTATTAAAAATTAACACAAATATCGTTTTCATTATTTCACATTAATTATTCTTTTTTTCGAATATAATAAAGTTCAACTGAATATATCTATAACTGCAATATATATATAACTGCATCTAATTTGTGCAATAAGAGTGTTTGTTATCATTTATGCGTCTCTCATATTAACACGTTTAGGAAAAAAAAATGCTCGTCGATATCTCCTTAGACACGTTAAACGCGACGATGCACAAAATGAACAACAAATATTCGTGCGACGTATTCAATGATATTATTGAGAATAGAGAAGTTAAAGTGTTTACAGTAGAGTACCTGTTGAACGGCGTAACTATCGAATTACTTTTTTATTTAACGCATTGGCTACGGAATAAATTTTGATGTGCTTTAAGATCATTTTTTAATAAACTCAGACCCTAAAATCGACGCCGCGGAGCCAATACCTTAAACGATTAAATGTAAAAAAATTTTTAATAATTTATTATATTTATTTTCGTAGTGGATAACTACACAGATAGGCGTACGGCGCCTGCGCAGGATGTCGTCATCAAAACATCGTTCTATCTATCGATAAAGAATAACAAATTGCAAGTGAGTATACATTATCTTTAGATAAAATATTATTTATTTTGTATATTTTTAATTATATTTTATATCTTTTACAGTGGTCCGTCAAGCACGACTTCCCAATTCCTCCACCCTTACTTAGTTGCATGAGCTACCAATTTTTGGAGGAAGATAATTTTGTAAGTATATATTATACATAGTATTATATATATATATATATATATATATATATATATATATAATACGTGTATGATATAAACCCACTTCATGTGTTTGATATAAATTTATCAGTAGTAAGTGGGGCACTATGGCGCGTCAAAACAAACCCCCACCACCTTCCCACTGGCGCCAGGGGCGTGGCCAAAAACTGGCAGCCACGTGGAAATGGAGCGTCCTGATTGGTCGGTGGGGATGGAAGGTGATAATTAGGTAATTAGTGGGAGCGTTCTGATTGGCTGGCTCCATAGCTGCCAGACGCGTGATTGGCTCTACCCATAGTGCCCCATGCGTGCGATTGGTTGTCGAAATGCTAGACGAGATAGGGAAAGGGTGAGAAAGCGTCTGGGCCCGATCGGAGTCCGAAAACAAAATGTCGACTGCGAAAAGAAATATGACGGGTCTGTAAAAGGAATATACTTGTCGAGAATGGAATGCGATTTTTTGTTCACGTGGGATGGAGCGAAGAGAAGAAAACCGATTTTTTTGTGGAATTTACTGGTTGTATACGGGATATGAAGAATCACGTTTTTCTTAGGGCGAAAGGTTTCTCGGCGTCTCATAGTCGCTGAATTTAGATAAATTTCTCGACTCGTTTGACATTTTTTGTATGGGGGAAATATAGGTTACGAGTGGATATAGGTTTCGAAGACATGAGATTTTCGGTGCGTAATAACCATTATTTACCAGGTCGTACGGTATTTGGCTGGAGGAAAACGGGAACAGACAGGTTCGCACTAAAGGTTTCTGATGACGACGACGACGACGACGAACTTAGAGTTATACGAGGATTTTATCCTATCCACAAACACGCGGGCTGAAAAAATTTTCTTTCGACGTGACGATAACTATGTAGGCATACTGAAGGGAGAGAGAGAGAGAGAGAAACGTGTGGGTCAGGAAAGCATAGAGGTACTAGAAGGCAATAGAAAAACACGTTCGCGCAGGCCTGCGTAAATGACTTTCAAAAAGGAAGAGTTGTGAAAAATTTAGGATAAAGGGAGAGATAAAGAAACGACGTAAATTTGAATTTATGTTACCAAGTATAAGTCGAATTTATTTTTCGCATATATGAATATGTTTTGTTACAGAGTTATTCTTCTTGTTACAAAATTAAATATAGGAATATTATATAAAAATTATAACTCACGATTCAATAAAATTATAGTAGTAATTTCTTTAAATTTTAATGTAATTAATTCTAAAAATACAATATCAAAATATGCATCCAAAAATGGTAAATTATTTATTTGCGTTCTCACAGCAAGTTCGATATCCTTTTGGTTGCCTCGGACGGTGAGTTTGATGATATCGGCGTCGATGTAATTGTTAGGTAGACATAGTTCTATCTCCTTGATCAAATAACGTGCGCACTCGTTAACAGTATCGACGACGGATGCTAGATGGTTTATACGAGCATCGACACATTTGGCGATATTCTCCATCCCTTGAAAAGTAGCTTGTTGCATTACAACTGCAACGGAATAAGTTTTCCTTTTTTCGACGGAGGTTGTTCCGCCGTTTTCGCGTCTGCTTGCGTATTTCCGGTATTGTTTTCTTTAGGAAAATTTTCATTTTCCTTATACGTCACCAATACAGCTTTCGCACCGTAGGCAGAGGTGAAGTTGATGAATATGTTTGCAAATGTGATGGGATTTACTTTGCTTTTGCTGCTTCCGTTAAAGTATGCGCTCATGTACCGAATACTGTCTTGAAATTGTTGCCACGTGTCCGGATCAAAGCTGATTCCTTCTGCAGAATTACCACTCAATTTAACGACAGGCTCGAAGATCTTTTCTTTAGATAATTGTAATCCCACGTGTAATTTCTTCGTATGAGAGGTATTGAGAGGGTACGTCGTAGAAAGCAGCAAATTTTGTTCCACATTTTGCACACAGTTCTTAAATATCTTGCGAATGTTTTCTAGTTTAGTGGGATTCGCAGCTTCTTGTTGTCCGGCCATATTACTCGATGAGAGAATTTGAACAAAATGTTCACTTTTAACAAACGAAAACTCGGAGGGATATTTTCGAAGTAGACGCTTCGAATGTCGCTACTCGAGTGAAGCAGTGTAGCGGTATATTACCTTACCTATATCGCATCATCCCCTCCTTTGAAATAAATAAAAAAGTACGATTTATAAATAATATACAGTTAAACCGATTCTAGAAGATTCTAGAAGAAACGCGTATTTTCGCTTTGTCTCTGCTTTTTTCAAGGAAAAACTTTCCTCGAATAACAGAATTATTACAGATTCGATCATGCTCGAACACGCGAGAATCTTCGATGTTAGATGAGAAAAATTTTAAATAAATAAATTATTGAACATTCGAATAATCTATAATTTTACGTTGCTCTTTTTTTCAAGGAAAGAATTTTCTCGAATAAAGCGAATATTACAGGTTCGATCACGTTCGAACGTGTCAGGGTATTAGATGAGAAAATTTAAAAATCATCGTAAAATCATCGTAAAATTATCGCATAAAATGCAGAAACTATTTCAAGAAGAAGAAGAAGAAAGTATCGAAATATACACTAGAAGCACGAGTAAGAAATATTTTATAAATGTTTAAAATTTGTTAATGTTTAATTTGTTAAATGTTTGAAGAAGCGAGAACTTTCCTTCCGAAAAATTTAAATAACTATTTATTTGGACGTGCTATATATCTGGCGCCATTTATACGCCGTTAGTAAACAAAAAAAAAGTGAAATCGAAAAAGGGTCAAGCTACAGGTAATATAAATTTTTCAAGAAAAAATAATTTATTACTTGGGCCGAAATAGCATTTTCACCCTCGCGTTCTCCTCGAAACTACGAGATAATTCTATAATTTTTTATAAACACTTTTGGAAAAGATTTTCCCTATAAATAGAGCGTCTAGCGCTATTGGAAATCTATTTCCGAGTTGAACTCTTCTCTGATTCTACTACGGTTTTGTCGTGCGGTATTTAAAAGTTCGTGTTCGTGATATTTTGCTTGAAAAAAATGGCTAGTGTAATTATTAAAAAAATCATAAAGTTAGCATCGAGGTTGGATATCCGCATAAACGCGGATAAATTTTTATTTAAAATATCCAACATTTCGCTCGATGCTAATTATTTACTTTTTACACGTTTTTCGTGCGAATGTTCGGATACGATATTGGGGGTGCTATATCAACTGGGTTACTTCGCTGGCGACGAGCGTTTACTCCGAATTGCCGGAGAAATAATCGAAACGCGACGCGCGGTTGGGCACGAAGAGGAGGATGTGGGTGGTCACATCCAAAATCTCCTCTCTCACCTCCACAATGGTAAGTGACTCTATTATTTTTATAAAAGTAACTCATATATCAAACTAACGATTTAGCTAATTTTTAATAATAAATTATAGTAAGAAATGCACGCCAAAGAAGCACTGCGGTGGTGAATCCGCTCACGCAAATTCGAAGGCGACGAGCGGAGGATGAGATAGAAGCAGGTCCAGCACGTAAGCAATATTATTAAAAACTAGACAGGAGTAATGTTAAAAAATAAAAATTTTCCAAGATTAAAATATTAAATGTTTTTAGGAAGGGCACGTGTTGAACCTACGCCGGAATTAGTGGAGGAGGTGCCTGAAATTATTCAGCTCTCATCTGGTAGGTTTGCATTTTTAAATAAATAATTTTTAAAACAAATAATAAAAAATTAGAAAATCTTAATACAACTTTGTTTTTAGATACGGAAGTAAGTACTCCAGATCAGCGAGTGTTTTCACCCGGTAAGTCAATAGAGAGAAAATATTAATTAAAATACATAATATCTTTATTGATTAAGGTCATAATATTATTATCGAAAATAAAAATTTACGATATTTTTTTCTTAGAATACGACCACATGTACTCCCCGTAGTCCCGGGAGAGGGAATTTGGAGCAATGAAGAAGGGAAGAAGAAGAAGAAGAAGAAGAAGAAGAAGAAGAAGAGCAGCAAGAAGAAGAAGAGCAGCAAGAAGAAGAAGAGGAGGAGGAGGAGGAGGAAGAGGAGGAGGAGGAGGAGGAGGAGGAGGAGATGGAGGAACGCGAGGGAGAACCCGAAGGGGAAGAGGAAATTGGAGAAACACCGCCTGGTATATAATCTTTTTTCTTACTTTTCACGATTTATGTTCGTATTCAATTTTAAATTATCGAATTTTTTAATAGGAATTCCTCCCAGCCCTATTCTCCATGCGAGAAGAAGACGTTAACGATAAAAGGCGAGTTACCTCGGAAAAATACTCATGTTTACTAAATTAAATACGAACATAATATTGTAAGCAAACTCAAAGTATTTTCTATAAAATATGTTTCTAATTTTTTTGTAACTTTTGCACAGAAGCGAGCAATGAAGAGCCGCAGCGTGGAGGAGGGCTTCCACCTCGGGAAAATTTGGAGGAGGGGGAGGTGGAGGAGGAGCAGGAAACAGCAGGCGAAGAAGAGAGAAGAGGAGGAGGAGGAGGAGGAGGCGGCGGCAGAGGAAGGAGGACAAGTGGAAGAGGAGGAGGAGGAGGAGGAGGAGGAGATGACGGGAGAAGAACAAGTGGAAGAGGAGAGGGAGGACGAAGAGGAAATGGAACAAGAGCGTGTTGGCCACGAGGTCAGAAATTTTAATCATTTGTTATTAATCGGGGAAAATTCGCGCCGCTTTAGAAATTTCGCGTTATTAGGAAGAGAGGCGATATTCCGTGTGCGTCCGCTACCCGAAGGAGCCGATGTCTATAATTGGCTTGAAAACGCGTTCGCGGAAATTCATGCCTACGCGTTACATACCTCCGAACCGCACGATTATGTGGGATTTTCATTCGATTCGGAGGATTTAACGCACGGCCCGGCGGGATTATCGTTTCGACCGGCCCGCGACTTAACTCTCGAGGACATTTGGCGCCTCGTGAGTTCAGTAGCGCAAAGTGCCGGAGGTCTCGATATCGCGCAGGATTTTAACGTACGCGTTTTCAATGTCGCGGTACCCAGAGGTCGCGGACGCGTTTCAAATAAACTCACTCGGGAAGACGTTGCGAAACGTTCGATTTTATCAATCCCCAATTCCGATAATCTATGTTTTCCCCGCTCTCTCGTGACCGCGCAAATTTATCACGAACGCGGTACGTTGCGTGCGGGGGAACTTCACGAGCGATGGAATGTGGTAAGACACCAGAATTCCTCGTTACAACGCGAACTCGCGTTGGATTTGACGAGGAGAGCTGGTGTCGCCATTCCACCGGAGGGTTGCGGGATTCGGGAAATAGAATGTTTCCAACGCTTTCTCGCCGCATCCAATATAGCTATTATTGTTTATAATTCTATTACTTTTGGACGCGGCGAGAAACCCTTATTTGACGGAAGCACGGTACTCGCCTCTCTAGAACGCGAACCTTTATATCGGCTAAATATTCTATATAACGAGCAACATCGCCATTATAGTCCGATTTTAAATTTAAAAGCAGCCGCGGGGAGTAGAGGGGGGTATTGTATTCCATGCAATATCGGGTATCGCGAGGAAAGGGGTCACCGCTGTTCAAATAAATGTTCGCGTTGTAACAACGTGCCGCCGTGCGATCAACGCGAAATCGTGGAACTCGTTAGGTGTGAGAGTTGCAAACGTTCGTTCTACGGAAACGCATGCTTCGAACATCATCGCGCGACAAAGTCGTATGACGGTAAAACTCCGACGAGCGTTTGTAACACCATTCGTCTCTGCGAAGGATGCGGGCGGGTTGTAAAAGCGTCAAAAAAACACGAATGCGGCGTTTCTTTTTGTAAAATCTGCAGTTTGCAAAAACCCGTAAATCATCTTTGTTACATGCAGCCTCTCCCCCGCGAAGACAGATCCTCCGCTGTTGAGTGCGGCGGGGATTCTTCTGTATTTGCGAGAGAGAGCGAGCAGAATAACTCAGGTGAGCGGAAATGCAAAAAGGGACGAGTGGCATTCGTGTTTTATGATTTTGAGACACGCCAAGACCAATCACTCGAGGGAACCGAAATAAAAATTCACGTCCCGACTCTGTGTGTCGCGCAACAGATTTGCGATTCGTGCGCGGAAATAGATGATTTGTCGGTGCGATGCGAGTGGTGCGGAGTACGCGAATTTGTTTTTCACCAAGATCCGGTAAAACAATTTGTCGAATTCGCAACACGCCCTACAAAACATTTTTCACGTATTATTTGCATAGCGCATAACGCGAAATCGTTCGACGCGCAGTTTATCCTTCGGCACATTGTAGAAAATTATTCCGGATTAGAACCTCGCGTAATTTTAAACGGCACAAAAATTATGGTCCTAACAGCGAATCGCACGAAATTTATCGACAGTGTTAATTATATGCCAATGCGTTTGTCAGAATTACCGAAGGCCTTCGGGTTACCGGATACTTGTGACAAAGGTGTCTTTCCGCACTTATTTAATACTGTCGATAATCAAACTTATGTCGGTCCACTACCCGATGTTCGCTATTACGCGCCCGAAACCATGCGAACAGAGGAACGCGAACGTTTTCTCGCGTGGCACGCAGAAATGTCGGGAAAGAATGTAATATTCGATTTCCAGCGTGAAATACTCGCGTATTGTCGCACCGATGTTGATATCCTTCGCCGAGCATGCATGGCCTTCCGAAAAATATTCTTGCAGCGGGGAAACGTGTGTCCATTCGAGGAATGTACAACTATCGCTTCGACGTGCATGAGAGTTTTTCGGAAAAACTTTTTGCGCGAAGGAGAAATAGGAATCATTCCTTCGGGTGGATACAGGTTTAAAGATAACCAGTCGCGCAAAGGCACGCAATGGTTAATTTTGAAGGAACGTGAGTTAGGTCATCGGATAATTCACGCGGGGCGAGGACGCGAGTATCGTTTAGCGGAAGGCATGCTCGTCGACGGATATTACGAATGCGAGAATGGTGGTGAGACGCGGCGTCACGTCTTGCAATTTCACGGTTGCTTTTTTCACGGATGCCCGTCTTGCTATCCATTAAATCGCGATAAAACGCTCGAAAATTTTAACGACACGTTTGACGCGCGTTACGAACGAACGGTTGCAACGTCTTGGCGATTACGTCGCCAAGGATATATCCTAACGGAAAAATGGGAGTGCGTTTTCGACGAAGAAATGCGCGAGAATCGAGAGATGCGAGAATTTCTCGAAAATCACCCCATGGTGCAAATCCCACCTCTCGATCCTCGCGATGCATTTTTCGGCGGACGCACCGGCAATATCGCGACTCGATACGAGATTACGGGCACCGAGAAGATACGGTACGTAGACGTATGTTCTCTGTACCCGTATGTACTCAAGACCGGAGTTTTCCCAATTGGTCACCCGGATATCTATGTGGGCGAGGAATGCGCCGATTTAATTGGAATCGCGCCAAATTTTAATTTTACTCCGGTCGAGGGTCTCGTACGTTGCCGAGTACTCCCCCCACGTGATCTCTTCCATCCTGTACTACCGTACCGCGTGCGCGGTAAATTATTATTTGCTCTTTGCCGTACATGTTGCGAATCATTTTCTCGCGACGCGTGCACTCACGACGATCCTGCGGAGCGTGAGTTCGAGGGCACATGGGTGTCCTGCGAATTACGCAAAGCAGTCGAAAAAGGTTATCTCGTGACGCGGGTAGACGAAATTTGGCAGTACAAATCTACGCGTTATAACCCCGAAACGCAACAGGGAGGGCTGTTTACGGAATACATCAACACTTTTTTACAACTAAAACAAGAGGCGAGTGGGTGGCCGAGCGAATGCAACGACGATGTTGCTAAAGAACGCTACCTGAGGGAGTATGAAGCAACCGAAGGTATCGTTCTCGATAAAAGCAACATCGTACGTAATTCCGGCTTACGCTCCGTCGCCAAACTCTGCCTTAATTCGTTTTGGGGGAAATTCGGCCAGCGGAGTAACCTGCCGAATACAGAAATAATAAGATCCCCTCAGCGTTTCGCCGAATTGCTGTCGAGTCCCGAACACGAGATAGTCGGTGTATTGCCCGTTAACGAGGATGCGATATACGTTTCATGGCGGTTAAAGAGCGAAGCGGTGGTACCTTCACCAATAACTAACGTGGTGATAGCGGCATACACGACGGCACAGGCGCGATTAAAATTATACGGATATTTGGAAAAATTAGATCGTCGCGTATTATATTATGATACGGATTCCTGTATATATACGAGCAGCGGTGATCCCGAGGAGTACGAACCGCGTACAGGTAATTTTTTGGGTGACATGACCGACGAACTCGAGAGTTACGGGCGTGGTAGCTTCATCGAGGCGTTTGTCTCTGGCGGCCCGAAATTTTACGCGTACGTGGTACGTACACCGGACGCGCGAAAATACGAAATATGTAAAATAAAGGGGGTTAAATTGAATTTTGAAAACTCGAGGCTGCTTAATTTTAAGAGTATTTATAATTTATTATTAAATAGGGAAAAAGAGGAGGAGGAAGAGATAAATCTGCGCTTTAAAACAATTCGTCGCACCGCGTTTCACGAAGTAATAACGCGAAACGAGGTGAAAACGTGTGCACCTGTTTTATTAAAACGCAGATTTATCGACAATCTTCTTTCTTACCCCTATGGTTTTACGTTATAATATTTTACTTAAATTAAGTTAGGTTAAGGCTCGGATTTTCCCCGTCCTCCCTCAAATGTAAATATGTACAGAATATGTATAAGGAATAAATACGATTGTAAAAAAATTAAGATTATTTTTATTTTAGTTATAGTTTATTTTAGTATTAAATTTAAGAAAAAATGCGAAATTTGAAAAATGTATATTGCACGGTTTCGATTAGAAATGTAAAATTACCAATGTAAATTTGCGTTTAGTTAAGAAAAAATATAATAAAAATATTTATTTCTCTAATTGTAGGAAAAAGGATAATAAAAATTTTGTAAAATTAAATTTTTAAATCCAATTTTTTCCCCCTTTCCTATAATTTTCCCATAACTTTCTTTTATCGCTAATTTTTTATATAGAAAATATTTTAAATTTATAATAGAGAATCTTTAAAATACTTGGTAAAATATCTTTTAAATTATAATCCCAAATTATAATCGCATAAGTTACGATTTTTAAATTTGTAAAAGAAAAAGTTATAAATTTTTACGTCCGTAATAATAAGTATTTAATTATTTTTTCCGCGAGTAAGTTTCTCCGACTTGAATTAGCTTTCGATGAGCACCGCGTACAAGCTCGTAAGCGACGGTGCTCTCGCGGTGAACGCTCGCGCGAGCGTACGAGCGCGGCTTGTCGCGGACGGGTACGAGCTCGTTACGCAAAGATGCTGGCGCGAGCACACCTCCGCCGCGGTGGGGCCCTTCCGCGAGTAAGCTAATCTCAAAAATTTCTCTGAGAAAAAATCAAGTGTTCCATTCCTTTGTTTATTAATCCAAGTACGACGCGCAAAGCGTTCATTTCGCGAAATGGATGTACGCTGGAAACATCCGTGGACGTCGATCGTGTGCGGACCGACGGGATGTGGAAAAACAATCTTTGTAAAGAGATTTCTTCGTCATTTATCCGCTATGGCAGATGTCTACTTTGAGAGAATTTTGTTTTATTACGCCGAATGGCAGGATGCTTATCAGCAACTTCAATACGAAACTCGAGATTCCGCAATCGAATTTCACGAGGGATTACCGCGTCCGGAAGATTATTCTAACGATCCAACGAGCGCGAAATTGATAATAATTGACGATCTTATGAGGGAATCGTCCTCGAGCGAAGCGATCGTGGATCTGTTTACCAAGGGAAGTCATCATAAGAATCTCAGCGTAATTCTCATCACGCAAAATCTCTTTCATCAGGGCCGTGGACAACGCGATATATCTCTCAACGCGAATTACTTTGTGGTTTTCAAAAATCCACGAGATCGCGCGCAAATCCGGCATCTCGCTCGACAAGTCTATCCCAACGATCCAAAGTTCCTCGAGGAAGCGTATCACGACGCCACGTCTCAACCTCACGGATATTTATTGCTCGATCTGAAACAATCGACTCCCGACGAGTATCGTTTTCGCACGTGCATATTTCCCGATGATACGCTGAACTACGTTTACGTATCGCGCAGATCCTTTTCCGGAAGTTTCGTATAAAAGTATCGTACTCGCATTCTCTCGCGACAGTCGCTCAACTTCCTCGTGATGAAGAAGCGAAGAGAATCCACGGTTAATGCGAGAAAAATCGCAGAACGTTCGATCGGTAAGAAAAATATCTGTCTTCTCAAAGCGCTGTGTTATTTGAACAAAAATCAACGCGCCTCTTTCTTACGCCAGGCGGATGAAAAATTCATTCGTTGTATCCGCGAGTGCGTTTTCAATACTCTCAAGGGTAACGTCCCGCTCGAACGTTCTGAAAAAAATCGTCTCAGCAAATATAAAGCATCTTTGCGTCGCATAGCGAAAAAAGACGGCAATTGGAAAAGTAAGAAAAAGCTATTACTACAGCGAGGCGGATTTTTACCCTATCTCATAGGGCCTATACTTTCGTTCCTATTTTCGAAAATTATCGGAGAATAGTCAGCGAGAGAGAGAGAGAGAGAGAGAGAGAGAGAGAGAGAGAGAGAGAGATCGAGTAAACCTAATTATGGAAAGGGCAAAAAAGATGGTCTTGATTTCCACGGAAAATCTCGAAAGAATGCAGCATCGTCTCCGACAACAGCAGCAAACGGAAATAGGCATCGGGGAAAATTCCACGAGGCAGAATTCGGAGACGATACATGGAGAAAATTTAAATTCCGTACAAACACCCGGAACGCCTTTGTCGCGGCTCGATTCCGATATGAGCAAAATTCTTAATTCTCCCACTCCGCGCGATGTAAGTGAGAAATGGAAATTGTATAAAGAAGTACTTTGGAGATATCTCCATTTTGATAAAGCGCAAAAGGAAGATTCGACGCGCAACGCCGCCGATGAGAACAATTCAGATGCGCAGGAGGGGGACATGGCGGAACCAGCGCGCGAATCACAACCATTGAGCAAACTTTTGCATCTTGACGGACAAGTAAGTAATATACTACGAGGCGAGTCTCTGCGTAAGCGCGAACGGCAAAGCGTCGAAAAAATATTGGAAAAGGTGCCGAAAAGTTTTCGCGCCAAGGCGCGTTTACTTTTGAAACATTTGATCGATAAAGCAGTACCCGCGAGAATTACTTGGGACGAGGAAGGAATCGTGACTATCGATGGCGACGTTATAAAAGATTCGAATATCACGGAACTGATAAACGACGCGCTGCGAGAGAGAAAAACCGTGAAAGCAATAGGAAGAGGTCAGTTTGCGCGATTACTACGTACGACAAACACCCCGGCTGTACTCGTAGGAAATAAGGAATTGTTAGCAACCACATTTGTCAAGATATTATCATCACCACAAGCGAGTTCCACGCCGAAAATACAGAGAAAACTTTCCACGTCAACGCCGGCGACGTCGACGGCGACGACGCGGAAAAGAATACGGCGCACGAGGAAGGGACAAAAACGCCGAAAGACCGAAGAAGAAGAGCGAGCGAGGTGCGCATTGTTTCTTTCGCCGCGTTTTCGTAAAGACGATATCCCTATAACCTTCGCAAAAGATTCTCGACAGGCAAGAAAGAGACGCTTACTCGATTGGAGTGAATTGAAATGACCAGGCTTGAAAATTTGTATTACGATCCAGCGCACTATGCGGGGTATTCGGCAACGGATAACTTGACGCGTGCCGCTAAACCGAATTTCTCTCGTAAAGAAGTAGCTCGCTGGCTCGAATCGCAAGACGCGTACACACTGCACCGCCCCTCGAGGCGAAAATTTCCGCGATTACGTTACAACGTGACGAATATCGACGATCTGTGGGAGGCCGATTTGATCGAACTCCGTAATCTCAAAAGTTACAACGACGGATTTTCTTATCTGCTCGTGATTATCGACGTACTTAGCAAATTTGTCTGGGTAGAACCGTTGCGGGATAAAACGAGCAAATGCGTGACAAGCGCCTTCCAAAATATTCTCTCGAGAAGCGAAGGACGAGTGCCCGTGTACTTGCAAACCGACAAGGGTAAAGAATTTATCGCACGCCCGCTTCAAGATTTTCTGAAAGAAAGAGGCATACGTTATCGCGTAGCTCGCAATCCGGACGTCAAAGCCGCCGTCGTTGAACGCTTCAATAGAACGTTGAAGGAGCGAATGTGGCGCTATTTTACGCATAAAAACACGCGGCGTTACATCGATGTGTTGCAAGATATCGTGCGCGCTTACAATCACACCCGTCATTCGTCCATCAGGATGCAACCGGCGAACGTTACGAGAGAAAATGCCCGCATCGCACGTGAAAATATGGAGCGACGTAGAGGGGAGAGAGTGAAGGGGGCGTCGAAAGTAGTAGAACAAAAGGCTAAATTCGATGTTAACGATCTCGTTCGTGTCAGTAGAGCAAAAGCCACTTTCGAGAAAGGATACGAAGCGCGGTGGAGCGAGGAAATATTTCGAGTTTGTCGCGTTCTTCATTGGCGAAGACCCCGCGTGTACGAATTGTGCGACTTATCGGGCGAACACATCGATGGGATTTTTTATGAACAAGAATTAGCACGGGTCAGAAAAAATTTGAGGGAGGAAGAGTTTATCGTCGAGCGCGTGATAAAAAGTAGAGGACGCGGTGCTAATAAACAGCTGCTAGTTAGCTGGCAAGGATATCCCAGTAAATTCGACAGTTGGATTCCCGCTTCGAGTTTAACTTTTCTCCAAGATGGAGGAGGAACAATTTTTTATGGTTCTTCCGAGCGATAGCAGTAAGAAGTATTTCCCGGGAAATACATGCTCTTCTTTCACCACACAATTACCTCACGGCATACATTTATTCGGGGAATGGGAAGTCGCGCTTAGCGAGATTCAATTTCCCGCCAGTCTTTTTCACGTACGTCGAGGAGATAATAAGGTTAGATTTGTCGATTTGAAGAACGAAAAAGATGAGAAAAATGCCGATAAGTTTACGGTGAAAGAATTGCACTTACAGCCAGGGGTTTATGAAAATACAGAGGATCTTATCTACGCGATTAATAAAGAGTGCAGGCGCAGCGATTCACATTTTACTTTCGAACTACGAAAAGGTTCAGGTGGTAATGTCCGTATAAGCATCGATTGTGACGACAACTGTACTCTCGTTCATTATATAAATCTGCCAGCTAATATTTTTCAAATATTGAAGATCAACATCGATGATGCCGGCACAATTTACCGTCACAAGTTACCTAATTCCGACGAATTAACGCCATTTTTGAAACTCGGTTATGCCATCGGTGATGGACGCACTGTATCTTTCTGGACTGCAGAACCCTGTAGTCTATGGCACGGTATCCCTGATAAAATGTACGTTTATTGCGACATTTGCGAGCCTTACATAACCGGCGATACGCGGAGTCCGCTTCTTCGGATCGTTCCAACCGAAATACCCGGATATAATTACACGTACGGAAGGAATTTAGTAAAATATTTCTCCACTCTGCAATATACTCCTTTGCGTCAAACGAAATTCCATAAAATTGAAATAGATATAAAAGATCACCGAGGAGAAAAAATACCATTCGCATCCGGAACACTGATAGCAACATTACACTTTAGACGCGTCCGTTAATTATCATTGGCGGTGGAAAGTCTACGAAGCTTTGAGAAAAACTAAGTCTCCATGGAATACGACGAGTATTACGAAATGCAAAACGGTGGGGGCAGGGGAGGCGGAATTCCACGAATTTTCGTCGGTTCAGCCTATCAGCGCGGTCATGGGATCGGTAGTTTCCTCGGAGGATTATTTAGAAGAGTACTTCCTTATCTAAGCAGAGGAATGCGCGCAGTCGGGAAAGAAGCTTTACGCGCCGGAATTGGCGTGATGGAGGATGTTGAAAACAACACTCCGTTCAGGGAAGCAGTCAAAACGCGGCTCAAGGAATCGGGCGGAAATCTTAAGAGAAAAGCCAAAGAAAATATAAGTAACTTGATGAAGGGCTCGGGATATAAAACATCCACGAAAATACGACCGGGTCAGTTTCCCTTCGGAGGGCACGACGCACGCACCGCTAAATCCGGGAGAAGCGCGGTTCGTAAACGCAGACAAGCCGGTGAAAAAAAGAAATCATCAAAAATTGGCGTGAAAAAAACGATTAAAAAAAATCATCGAAGAGGAAAGCGGGCAAAATTAAAAAGGCAACGAAACATCGACGAAATAGCGGGAAAAAGCGCACCGTATCCGATATATTCGCTTAACCGAGGCACTTTGCAAATTTGTGCGATATGTCCTTTCTTCATACCCACTCGAGCGAGTGTTTAAAGAGCGAGCTCGATCTTTTCAGTTTACCTCCTACTCAAACCAGTATCGAGAATTCGCAATGGGTTTATTACAAACCGGTGACCTCGCTCGCGGACGACGCGCCTATAGAATTCGTCGTACCCGGGCACGGAGAAGATTATCTAGATCTCACGCATACCATGCTAAGCCTTCGCGTACGAGTGGAAAGTTTACCCGGTCCTGGAACATCGACGAGGAGGAGGAGGAGCAGGAGGAAACAAAGTAGGCCCTGTGAATCATCTACTACATTCGATGTTCAACCAGATCGACGTGTACTTCAATCAAAAACTCGTATCACCCCCAAACAACGCCTACGCGTACCGCGCGTACATCGAAGCATTGTTAAATTATTCTTCACCGGCAAAAACTTCCCATCTGACTTCCTGCCTATGGGACACGGACGAGCCCGGTTATATGGACGCGCTATTAGAATCGGACAACCCCAATCAAGCTCTCGTGAGACGCGCCCGATACATCCAAGGAGAACGTTCGGTAGATCTAATAGGTCATCTTCATTGCGACGTCTTTAATCAGGATAAATTTTTAATTAACGGAGTGGAGGTTAGAATGAGACTCGTTCGCTCGAGAGATGCGTTTTGCCTCATGGAAAGCAGCTCAACGTCGAAAATACGCATTCTAGATGCTAGTTTACTCATAAGAAGAGCAAAAATAAGCCCCGCAGTGTTACTCGAACATGCGAGAATGCTGAGTAAAACAACCGCCAAGTATCCTCTGACGCGAGTCGAAGTTAAAACATTCACGATTCACGCCGGAGTGGTAGGAGAATCGATTGATAACGCGATACTCGGGCAACTTCCGAAACGGGTAATAGTCGGATTCGTCGATAACAAAGCGTTTAACGGCGACAGAAAGTTAAATCCATTTAATTTCAAAAATTACGGCATAAATTTCTTCTCGCTATATGCCGATGGCGTGCAAATTCCGAGTAGACCGCTGCAACCGAATTTCTCAAAAGACCATCCGCTCTACGTCGAGGCTTATAACACCCTCTTCTCAGGAACGGGCATTCATTTTCTAAACGAGGGGAATTCTATAAGCAGAGAAGATTATGCCAAAGGTTTCACGCTTTTCGCTTTCGATCTCACTCCCGATCTATCGGCAAATTGCGCTGGACATTGGAATCTCGTCAGACATGGAAGTTTACGATTAGAGGTGCGATTTGAAAAAGCTATTACCTCAACGATTAATTGTATCGTTTACGCAGAATTCGATAACGTGTTAGAGATCGATTCCTCGCGTCAAATTATCGTTGATTTTAGCGGCTGAGACATACTCGAATTTTCCCCTCCCACCGTTATCTATTTTTCATTTCTATTTCTTCGAAAGCTTAACAAAAAGTAGCCGCAGTTTTGCTTTAGACGCGAACGTCGTCACTTCGTGCAAAATAAATTGAAAGTATATTCTACGCATCATGGATATAGTTATCGATATACAAGGTTTCCGCGACGCTGAGGGAAAGTTTATGCCGAAAGAAGTAGCGGTTGTCGCCATTAACGAAGCATTCATAAGTCACTGCATTATGATGCCTCCATATCCATTTGTCGAATTACCCGAAAAATACAGACGAGAAAACAATTGGCTCTCTCGAAACTTCCATGGGATCGAGTGGTTTGACGGAACAGTCAATTCCAAACATTTCATGGCTGAACTATGTGAAATTGCACGGCAAGCGCGTTACATATACACCCGTGGTCGAGAGAAGATACATTATTTGGAAAATACACTCGCAAGAAACGTATATAATCTAGAAGGAATCTCTCCTGCTTTCAAAAACCTGTCGGAAGGCGAAGAGCATGAATTGCGCTGCGGTCATCACGGGTTTCAGCGAAATTCCGACAAATTTCATTGCGCGTTACGCAATGCATGCAAATTGAGATACTGGATGCAATCTCAAGAAGGGAACTGCTACATAAGCAGCGCTAATTCTTTTACCATTGAAAGTTCCGACGACAGCGATACAGAAAGCGAGGTTTTTACAATAAAACGAAATTTTCCGAATCTCGTTACGTGGAGAAATAAGAGATTAGAAAAAGAACAGGCGAGGTGCGAACAAATAAAAACCGAGAAAGAAGATCTATCGAAACTCAAGTGTGAAAAAAAGGAAGCTTCTATCCTACAATCCTCGCAAGAGGATAAAAATATAACGACACCGACGAGCCAAAAAACAAGTCAAACATCATTCCACACCGCGGAAGATGAATTCGCTCGAAATCTTACGAGCGTTGCATCATCTCAGTATCGAACATGCGGGTGTGTATCCTGCCGACAGAATCCCGAGGGTGTGGACGAAGTCGACGGCCATCGTCGCGAACACTGATAATCACGATCGTCCTGGACAACACTGGGTTGCTTTCTACCTAGACAAGCACGGAGAAGCCACGTATTTCGATAGCTACGGACTACCACCCCTGGATTCCAGATTCAATCTGCGACTTCGACGAAACTCTACTACTCATAAATGGAACATCACGCGATTACAGGGCACATTTTCTCAGACCTGCGGACAATATTGCTGCGTATTTCTTTATTATTTGTCTCGCGGTTATAAGCTTAAACAATTTCTCAAAATATTCAGCGAAGATTACGAAGATAATGATAAGCTAATCGTACAATTATTTCGTAAAATCTTTCTTCATGGAAAAAAGAAATGTGAAAAATCTCATGTAACGTGCTGTCATATACAAACTTGTACTTTTAAGAACAATTAAACATTAAAGAAACACTATTATGGTATAATTTGTATAATGATATAACAATAAATCTAATTTTTGTAACATAAATTCTTTGTCCATTTTACTTCCTTTCCCACAGATTTAAAACCAATTTTAGCCACATAATTCCAAGCTAGAAATATCTAATCGTTTTTAAATATTTTACGTTTGTTTACCGTAGAATTAAGGAACATAAACTCGCTAGTGTATAACTCCAAATGTTAGAAAAATCTAGAGTTTACATCTAGAAAATTTTTTCAATCCGCGTGTTTGTCTCAGAATAAAAGCTTCGTATAACTCCGAATTCGACGTCATCGACGTCAGAAATATATAGTGCGAACCTGTCCGTTCCCGTTTTCCTCCTCTCAAATACCGTACGACCTGGTAAATAATGGTTATTACACACCGAAAATCTCATGTCTTCGAAACCTATATCCACTCGTAACCTATATTTCCCCCATACAAAAAATGTCAAACGAGTCGAGAAATTTATCTAAATTCACCGACTATGAGACGCCGAGAAACCTTTCGCCCTAAGAAAAACGTGATTCTTCATATCCCGTATACAACCAGTAAATTCCACAAAAAATCGGTTTTCTTCTCTTCGCTCCATCCCACGTGAACAAAAATCGCATTCCATTCTCGACAAGTATATTCCTTTTACAGACCCGCCATATTTCTTTTCGCAGTCGCCATTTTGTTTTCGGACTCCGATCGGGCCCAGACGCTTTCTCACCCTTTCCCTATCTCGTCTAGCATTTCGACAACCAATCGCACACATGGGGCACTATGGGTAGAGCCAATCACGCGTCTGGCAGCTATGGAGCCAGCCAATCAGAACGCTCCCACTAATTACCTAATTATCACCTTCCATCCCCACCGACCAATCAGAACGCTCCATTTCCACGTGGCTGCCAGTTTTTGGCCACGCCCCTGGCGCCAGTGGGAAGGTGGTGGGGGTTTGTTTTGACGCGCCATAGTGCCCCACTTACTACTTAT
>JAECZD010000135.1:0-44723 GCA_024349325.1 Pogonomyrmex californicus | reverse complement strand
ACATTATTAATTTAAAAAATAAACAGTAAGAGTGCAATATAATACTGAAGTGTATATGTACATGTTCTAATGCGACCCGGACGCGCCAAGTTTTTGTATGTCTTTTTTTTCTTACACATCAGATTTCTTTTATATTTTATTTATATAAACACAAGTACAATAATTCAATAAAATTTTTGGCAACTACAAATTAATTTTGACATTAATTTCGGATTGATAACACTTTTTTCCTTGGCAAATTTCTTTTCTACTTTATAGGATTAAAAGTTTAGGCCATTTTTTGATATCATGTTTTTATAGAAATAATTGTAATTTTGTAATATATTTGAATTAAAATAGAAAAATTCTTGGATAGAAATGGATAGATATGTCTTGGATAGATATGTCGAATTTTATTCTTATTTTTTTAAAAAGATCGAACTTCCCAGTTAATGTAACTATAACTTGGGGCCACTTTTTTGATATCAAATCTTTTATACAAATAATATATGTTATTAGAAGCGAGTAGTATATATTATATATATTATTATTGAACATCAATAAGATGTAATTTTATAATATTTGGATTGAAATAGAAATATTCTTGAATGTAAAGATATGTACTTGAGTTATATTTTTATTAAGTTTTTTTTTTTCAAAAAGATATAAATGGCGCCAAAAATTGATAAAAAACTTTTAATTGATACTTATCACGGGTTTTATATTTTAAAAACAATTGTATATTGAACTTCCGAGATAATGTAATTATAATTTGGCGCCACTTCTTTGATATCAACTCTTTTATACAAATATTAAAATTAAATATTATATTCTATTCGAATATTAGACATAAGATTGCGTAATTTTGTAAATATTAAATATACAAATCACGAAATATTAATATCACTTTCGAAATAATGAAATAATAAAAGTATAGCAATAAAAAAAGTTTAATATTCAAATTAATAGATTAAGTAATATATTTTATAATAATTTTTAATTCTTTTTACTTTTTACATTTAATATTTTGTATAATGTTAATTTTCATACTTTATTTCTTTATTTTTAAGTCTCAGATACTTAAAGAAAACAAATACAAACATAAATTACAAACACAATGTCTGAGTACTCAATTATACATTTCAATTATACATTTCTCAATTATACAAACAAAGCAGATCGGTGATTTTTATGATTGGTTTTTGCCTTCAGTTTTTCTATGAATCTAAGTATAGATATCAATCCTAATGAAAAATTATTCAACACTCACTGATTTGTTTTGTTTATTAAATGTGCTATTTTGAACATTTTTTGCTCAAGGATTACCCTATTAAAATTTTGTCTTTAAATTTTTTAGGGAAGCAAAGTCCGTTATTGATTTCTTTTTAGAAAACTTATCTATCATAATGCTCAAGTATCTAATATTAGGTCAAAATTTAATCTCGATTTGACAATACCCTATAATTATTACGTGTATAAATTAATTTATTTTGAAAAATAAATTAATTTAAAAAAATAATGAAAAATAATTTAATGTTATCTTCTCTTTCTTCTAAATTAACAATGTACATTTCTGCATATATAACGATAGCGTGCTGTTTCATCTCATTTTAACATTATTATTCATTATATATAAAATAAAATAAAATGACAAACAACGCTATTATCATTATAAACACGTTTTAAAAATAAAAATTTATGTAAATTAATATGATACTTTATATTTGATCCTCAATAATCCAATTCAATCAATTAACGAATAAAATTGATTTATTAATTTCTTCATCATTCGAAATCTCGGAGAAATATTTAATATTGTAATCACAAAGCTTAATAAAAATAAATAAAATAATTTGAGAAATTATTAATTAACGATTGAAGATACTTAAACATGAAGAAAAAATATTAATAAGAAATCGTACTTAAATTTAATCTTTTAGAAACTAAATTTTCTCTTAAAACAACATTTTAATTCTCTGTCAACTAATTTAGATAACAGATATATATTCAGAGACTCAAAATTATACAAAGTAGTAATCCGTATTTGTATGATTGCTGTATTTGTCAGTCTTAAACTATAATTTAGAATTAAATTAATTATAAAATTGAATTTAATTGTATTACAAAATTTACAATTTATTGAAACAGAAATTTAGTTCAAATTATTGGGTTGTCGGAAAAGTCATGACGCATTTTTGTAACAGATGGCGCTAGTTTATTTTTGGAAGTACTAGAGTCATTCGCATCTATGTTATTGCTATGTCATTTGACAGCTGACAGTTCTAGCTTTATTCTAAAAAAAAATTGAGCAATTTGGTTGAGTTTTGGAGATTTTATAATAAGTTGAAGATGGAAGACCAAACTGTGCATTTTCGCCATATATTACTGTTTTACTTCCGTAAAGGAAAGAACGCGCGTCAAGCTTGTGAAAAGTTGCGTAAAGTTTACGGTGACAATATTCTACAAGAACATCAGTCCCAACGATGGTTCATGAAATTCCATGCTGGTGATTTTGACCTCATTTTGGTGATTTTGACGACTCGGTCAGGGAGGCCCATCGAGATTAATGATAACAAAATAAAGGCATTGATCGAGTCAAACTTACATTACACGACACGAGAAATTGCAGAAACATTGAACATCATTCAAGCGTTCATGATCACCTAAAGAAGCTGGGATACGTAAGCAAGCTCGATATTTGGATTCCTCATGAACTCAAAGAAGTTCATTTGATGGCGCGTATAAACATCTGCGATATGCTTATTAAACATGAGAAAAACTTTCCTTTTTTGAAGCAACTGATAACTTGATGAGAAGTGAATTGTTTACAACAATATGATGCGCAAACGCATTTTGATCCTGACATGATGATTCGCCTCAAACGACATTAAAAACAAACATTCATCAGAAGAAGATTATGCTCTCAGTGTGGTGAGATTTTAAAGGTGTCGTATTTTTCGAGCTCCTATCGAGGAACCAAACAATCAATTCGAATGTGTACTATCGGCAATTGAACATTTTGAACGAATTCATCATTCAGAAACATCCAGAACTCGTTAATCATAAAGGAATTGTATTCTATCACGACAACGCGAGACCACAAGTTTGACCACCCGTCAAAAATTATTGGAGCTTGGATGGAATGTGTCGCCACACCCACTCGCCTGACCTTGCGCCGTCAGACTTTCACTTGTTTCGCTCTCTTCAAAACTCCTTGCTTGGTATAACATGGTTTAATTCAGGCTGTAAATCAGCACCATTCAGTTTTTCGCCGATAAAGACAGGTTCTTCTATGAACGAGGAATTATGAAACTCTGAAAGATGGCAAAAGATTGTCGAACAAAACGGGCAATATATCATTGATTGATCTTTGCTCTTTATATAAATAAATAACTTTTGAAAAAGATAGAAAAAATACGTTACAACTTTTCCGACAACCCAATATAAGAAATAAAAATATAAAAAATGACCATAAGGATACTTTATATGTTATTACACTATATAATATAAAAATAACAATAAAATAAGTAATAATATACAACAATATAATACAAAATTAAATTAATTGTATTACAAAAATTATAATTAATTGAAACAAAAATTCAGTTCAAATTATAAGAAATAAAAATATAAGAAATGACTATAAAGACTTTATATATTATGATATATGCATTATGTAATATAAAAGTAATAGATATAGTAATAGATATATGAAAAGAAGAATATATCTGCCATCCTAAACTGCAAGGCAGAAATTATAGAAATTATATATTGATACATGATATAAAAAAATTACCATTGTAACGGTATGTCCCTGCATGTCGGATAATATAGGGTATGGATGCGGGGACATAGCTCGGGAACTCGGAAATGCTCGTCGGATGCCGGGTTCAGAAAAGAATTTACAGACGCCTGGTTTAATTTACAATAAAATTAGATTTATTATAACAAGATTGACAGTTTAGTGAAGACAAGATTATGTATTTGATTCTCTCAGCGCAACGTCGTTCGTGTAGACTTGGATAATATTTGAGATTGCCGCAGCGCGATCGAGCAGTAAATGCAATGAGGTATACTCGCGGGATAGCGCATGAGTCGGATACGCAGCGCGTTGCTAGGCAACCAGGCCCGCGTGTGTGGATGCACGAGTTGCTAAGCACCCATAGACGCTTTCGCGACACGTTTTCGCGTATGTATGAAGGAAAAGTCCGAGAACACTCCGACTTTTGAACGGGCAGGAATATGGGAATATCGCAAGCGCCCAATATTCCGTAGAAGAAAAGTCCGAGAACGCTCCGACTTTCCGGACGGAAAGGAAACGAGAATATCGCGAGCGCCCGATATTCTGTAGAAGAAAAGTCCGAGAACGCTTCGACTTTCCGGACGAGAAAGAAACGAAGATACTGAGAACGCTCGGTATCCTGCGGAAGAAAAACTCGAGAACACTCCGATTTTTCGTGAAAGGATAGAACGTGTATATTGAGAACGCTCGGTATTCGGTGCGAGAAGATTCTCGCGTTGTTCGGATCGGATCGGTGATTTCGGAAGCGGACGGGTCGGATGATCGGACAGGTTTGGTGTCGTTTGTAAAAATTTGCCGGGTTTATATATCAAATTTTTGTGTTGACGCATTAGCACGCGACTTGTTGAAATTGTTTAAGACGACGCGTCACTACGCGATTTGTTAAAATTGTTTAGGATCAGCTGATCTGTCACGCCGTCGGCGCGTGACTGATCTGCGGCGCACATGAATCGCTCGGTGGCAATTGAGAGTGTTCAGGCGGTTCCGGATGAGATGGCCGTATAGCGCGCGCTAGTAACGGAGCTTTTACGCTCCATTACACCATAATATATTACAACAATCTTATCGTTTATACATCGTATTATGTCAAAAAAATTATATTTGCCATAATATTACAACAGTTGTATCGTTTATACATCTGATTATATCTACATATGTATTTATGATGTATTTTATAATTGCTAGATAATTATATATATATAATATATGTATATGTGTGTATATATATATATATATATATATATATATATATATATATATATATATATATATATATATATATATATATATATATATATATATATATATATATATATATATATATATATATATATATATATATATATATATATATAGATATATATATATTTTTATTCATCGATCATTTGCATTATGTGCGAATACAATATTTATAGAACAAACAAAGTTACGCATAATGCGATTATTAAATCGATGAATTAAAAAACTCATTCATGTTTGTTCTTATATCTAAAATCGTCTTAAATAAGCTTATATAATCATCTCATTGGTTGAAATCTTAAATATAAGAATTGATTAGGAATACTAGCAATAATTTGTTTAAAAATAGATTTGATTGAATTGAGGATTTAAACTTACTGTAAATCCTACAACACTCTCTTTCTTTTTCTAGAGTCTTAAGTAATAATTTTATAATAATTTTTAATTTCTTTTACTTTATACATTTAATATTTAATCTATACATTTAAATAATATTAATAAAATGATTCTCGGTATTAAATATAATAGAAATAATAGAAAGGCAAATGAGAATCAGCGCTGTTTGCAGTGCGCAATTTACATTCTTTTTTACAAATTGAAAAATGTGACATACGTTTCGATTCTAGTTTGAGTCATCCTCAGTGTATACAAAAATGAATATAAAAATAAAAATAATTATAAAAATAAAGATAAGATGCCATGCTCATCCGACGTGCTCACTAATGTTAATTTCGTTCACTCGAATTATGGTCATCCTTAAAGAGATAGAGCAGTCTTTAAGGGTTATCAATTATCGGATGGACACGGTTCACACATATCGAACAAAGCACGCGCAGGAATGCAGCACGGTTCGTACCGAGCAACACACCAACAGCGCGTCCGTGTGCCTCGAGCTCAAGACAGTGACTGAACGCGGTGATTCTACGAGTCAACAGCTTCTTGTCAAAACAAAGCCGAGGTTATAGCCTGCTCAAGACCGAAATGTATGCGTGGTGTAAGAATTCAGTATCAGACTGTGAATTCAAGCAATTATTCTGTTTCTTAATATAAAGCATCTCTGAGATTAGTCGTTTCTGCAAGTTACGTTCACAGTCTAACACTTTTACATCATCCCAGTCAAATTCATGATTGTAATCTAATCTATGTTCGGTAATGAACTAAATGTGTGTTCGTGTTCCTACGTATATGACTCTGGTTCATGCAGTCTCGTTTTTAATTGTCTCATTGTTTGTCCGATATAGCACGCATCACAGTTGCCGCAGCAGATCTTGTACACTACATTTCTTTTGGAATGTGCTGGTAGAGCGTCCTTATAAATCCTAATCATGCCTCTCAACTTGTTTATACTGAAGTACGCGAGTTTTGCGTTAAACCATTGCGTTTTGCGTTATTTATTAAGAGTTGTTTAGAATTTCATATTTCATCACCACATTTAGTTCCTTTTCGGAACCTTAACTTAACTTTGAACCATCATACGAGCAAAGCCCGGTTTAAACAAATGAAAGATAAACTCATTAATAGCGTGCTCAGGGCCGAATTAAAAGATGCTTACTTAACCGTAACGATCTCAAACTGAAGTTTTCCGATTGGAGAGGAAGACATTCTTGCAACACATTCCTAAAAACATATGCCATAATTTTTTCATCACGCAGAATAAGTCTCTCTATCAATTTCATACACAATTAAATGATAAATTATACCAAAAAACTGAATGGTTAATTAAAAAACAAGAAGAACGGGAAATTAGAAACATCAGACCGGTTAAATACTTCTGCTCATTTTCCCCCACTTCTTCTGCAACTTCCTCACAATCTCCTGCCTCTTTCTCACTCTCACCGATACCACACCCACCCTCTGACACCTCAAATTATGTCGTCTCCCTTAATCCTGTCTCCTATCTTAAAAATACTCCCCCACCTTCTCTTCACGCTTTGAGAGAAGGATGGTTTCTCAATTTGTCCAACGCCTATATCCCTCAAGAAGTTCAGCATTTGCTTCAACTTAGCGAAAATTTTGCATTACCCTCGTAGCTTTGGAAAAAACTATCTTTGAGTTCATCAAAAATATCGAAAATAACATCCAAAAGTTTCCTTTCGAAGCGCGCTTGAACTTGAGGAATAGGCTATTGCCTATCATCAACAATCTCTCCACACTCTCCCTCCAAAAAATCAACATTAACACCACATTATCCTTATTACTAAAATCCACACAACAATTCACACGCAACCATCCTGATATCATATTCAAGCAAATAAAGGCAAATAAAGGAAATATCACCGTCGCGTTAGACAATAGATAATAGGAATAGCTATTTTACGAAAATGAAAGATATGTTACACGATACTGAGGCTTATAGCGTGATCATGAAAGACCTTACAAGGGTTATTACTGGCAAATTGCGGGATATTCTCAAAACCTGGAAAAATTCTAATTACATATCCGACACTTTGTAAGCACCTCTACTGTACTGACAGGATTCTCCCCAGGGCTTACGGGCTCCCAAAAATATAATACATAAACAGGGATGCTCCCTCCAAATTATTGTCTCGTCGATTGATAGTCCTCTGTATAACTTGGCATCTTTCTTGAATAAACTACTACGTCAAGAAGTATCCCAAAGCTTTCGACACATGTAGAAAATAATTTTAAACTTGCCAATGAGTTGTCTGACATATAATTGAATGATGACCATACACTTGTGTTTTTCGATGCGGTCTCTTTGTTCACCAATGTTCCTATCGATCTATCAATCGACAGTATTGCAAAGCACTGGAGAGACATCTCGAATAATTGCGACATCTCTAAAGACGAAATTTTAAGTGCAGTTTTGTTTGTCCTAAATTCTACCTTTTTTATGTTTGACAATGTAATCTATAAGCAAACCTTTGGAACACCCATGGATTCCCCATTGTCTCCGATTTAGTATTAAGAGATTTGAAGGAGAGCATGCTTGGAGATGTTAGGACGCATTTGCCTTTTTTCTATAGATATGTTGATGATATTGCAATGGCCATTCCTTTCCGATTGATTGACGAGATGCTTGGTTCAACTCGTACCACCCCAGATTGCAATTCACTGCTGAAGGGGGGAAGCGAGTTGAATTTTCTCGATTTGACCTTAAAAATTGTTAATAAAAACATCGAGATTGATTGGTTTCATAAACCCACATTCTCGGGAAGGTATCTCAATTTTCACTCCCAGCACTCTCTCGCCCAAAAAAGAGGCACTATTGCTGGACTCGTCGATAGAGCGTTATATCTTATTGTCCCACCCGAAACATCATCAAAAAAACTTGAATTTAGTGATTACGACTTTGTTATTGAATGATTACCCTCTCAGTTTTATCAGTCTTTGATTGATAACATCCATTCGAGATTAAAAATGTTATTCAGACAAGAAAATAAAACAAGAATGTCAAATGCAACAACGCAATCACAAGGAACAAAATGGTTCATTTTACCCTTTGTTCCGGAGATTGCGACTAAACTCAAAAAAATTGTTGATGATTTTAACGCAAAATCCGCGTACTTCAGTATAAACAAATTAAGAGGCATGATCAGAATTCATAAGGACGCTTTACCAGCACATTTCAAAAGGAATGTAGTGTACAAGATCTGCTGCGGCAACTGTGATTGTCGGACAAACAATGAGACAATTAAAAACGAGACTGCATGAACACTAGAGTCATATACGTAGGAACACGAACACACAATCAGTCATTACGGAACATAGATTAGATTACAATCATGAATTTGACTGGGACGGTATAAAAGTGTTAGACTGTGAACGTAACTTGCAGAAACGACTAATCTCAGAGATGCTTTATATTAAGAAACAGAATAATTGCTTGAATTCACAGTCTGATACTGAATTCTTACACCACGCATACATTTCGGTCTTAAGCAGGCTGTAACCTCGGCTTTGTTTTGACAAGAAGCTATTGACTCGTAGAATTATCGCGTTCAGTCACTGCCTTGAGCTCGAGGCACACGGACGCGCTGTCGGTGTGCTGCTCGGTACGAACCATGCTGCACTCCTGCGCATGCTTTGTTCGATATGTGTGAGCCGTGTCCGATAATTGACAACCCTTAAAGACTGCTTTATCTCTTTAAGGATGACGATCATAATTCGAGTCAATGAAATCAACATTAGTGAGCACGTCGAATGAGCACGGCATCTTATCTTTATTTTTATAATTATATTTTTATAATTTGTAAAAGGGAATGTAAATTGCGCACTGCGAACAGCGCTGATTTTCATTTCTATTATTTCATATTTAAATAATAATATTATTTATAGATTAAACATTTTACAATAAATTTAATATTTAAATTCGTTAAAGTGGTGTCCAAGCTTCTTCAAATTCATTAAAACAAGAGCAAAAAAATCGGGTCTTATTGCTGAGATGTGTTTATTCAAAAAAGTTTTTGATCAAACGTTTGGATCATTTATTTACGTCATCCTCAGTGATCTGATGAATACAAAATCATACCATACATTAATATCATATCATTGAAGTACAATTAACAAGTAAGCGATGTATTAGGGCAATAAGTTTTTTTTTATGAAAAAATAAAGTTTTTGGTTTTAATTTGGTAATTATCAATGTATGTAGTAGGTAGTGCATCGTTGTCAAATTGGAAATATAGAAAATATATATATATAGCGATTTGATAGCGAAGTAGCAACAATTGTAATGCAATTGTATCTATAGGCATCTAGTTTATGATTGAAAAGCGAAGATTAATTACCATCGAACAATGAGGTAAAAATATATATTTGTAAATCTAAAACACTTACTAATGCTATCTTGGATTAATATCAGAAGTAGAAAAACAATAATTTTTTTGCAATATAATTTTTTGCTATATAATCTTCATGAATTTTTTTCTACATATGTATAATAGATTTGACATTATCAAATATCACACATGAAGAATTCTATATGTAATAATCTCTCATCGGATCCATCCTTATTTACCAATAATGGCGATTATCAATTTAATATTTGTCATCTTATGAGCGACAAAATTCAGTAAGTTACATACATATGTTTCTTCTATTCTTTTTTATTAGTTATTTTCACTTCCATTATGTGTGCAGAAATAATTGGCAAAAGTTTCAATATACTAATGTTCTGTGATTGCACTATATTTTGAATAAGATGATTATGGCGGTAAGATACAAAAAAAGAATTTAAGGCTCGGTTGTCTCTCTGCAACCATATTGAATTATGACGTCAGAGGCGAGAAATGACATGTAAAAAGTTTCTTGCGTCGTATAGTTTTGTTTTGTACTTTTCTCTTAAAAACATGATATTTTCGTATTCTTAAAACTTGTAAAAAACCAGAAAGTAAGATATCTGTCCAATAAATCACGTAAAAGTGTAAATAAAAATCACGTATAAGTGTAAAATATAATAAATCTTAAAATAATAGTACACTACTTAGTTATTAGAAATTACCAGATCACTAGATCTAATTGTTTTTGATAATTAAGCAGTGACCATTATTTCAAAAATTATTTTACACTTTTACGTGATTTATTGGACAGATATCTTACTTTCTGGTATTTTTACAAGTCTTAAAAATACGAAAATATCATATTTTTAAGAAAATATTTTTAAGAAAAAAGAAAAATACAAGAGAAAGCTGTACGCAAGAAACTTTTTACATGCATTTCTCGCCTCTGACGTCACACAATCCATATCGCGCCGCGAGAGAACCGAGCCTTAAAAATCCATAAAAATGCCATCAAATTAAAAAAATTAAAGATACAATTTTACATTCTGACAGTGCATCGATTCGTATGTTTGAAAAAATTTAATTTCGAGAAAAACGCAATTGAAACTTCAGATTGAATTCTTACTAAATAAAATTACTATTTTTCAACTTATATAGAATTATCTATTCCAAGCTCATAAAGTAAACCTTCTGCTGCAGAAGCTGTCTCCAAAATATCAATTTACATTCCAATTTTACACAGAAAGGACCGTTTTGCCTCGGCAGTTACGGCGCGTTATCTGCGTTTAGTACTTTGTGCAGCGTACTCTTCTCGTATATCTCCGATAATTTTAATTCAAATTACTTCAAACTTTCAGAAAATATTCTTTAGATGGTATAGTTTACGAAAATAAATATTTTCAAAAATCGATTTTTTTTACCTACAACTGCATATAACCCCTTAAATATAAAATAGCAATGTGTTTTAATAGAAATGTAATTAAGAAATAATGGTAAAAATTATAACTCTTTTTATATAAGTACTTTATATATAAGTATATAAGTAGTAAGTGGGGCACTATGGCGCGTCAAAACAAACCCCCACCACCTTCCCACTGGCGCCAGGGGCGTGGCCAAAACTGGCAGCCACGTGGAAATGGAGCGTTCTGATTGGTCGGTGGGGATGGGAGATGATAATTAGGTAATTAGTAGGAGCGTTCTGATTGGTTGGCTCCGTAGCTGCCCGACGCGTGATTGGCTCTACACATAGTGCCCCATGTGTGCGATTGGTTGTCGAAATGATAGACGAGATAGGGGAAGGGTGAGAAAGCGTCTGGGACCGATCGGAGTCCGAAAACAAAATGGCGACTGTGAAAAGAAATGATGCGGGTCTGTAAAAGGAATATACTTGTTGAGAATAGAATGCGATTTTTTGTTCACGTGGGATGGAGCGAAGAGAAGAAAACCGATTTTTTGTGGAATTTACTGGTTGTATACGGGATATGAAGAATCACGTTTTTCTTAGGGCGAAAGGTTTCTCGGCGTCTCATAGTCGATGAATTTAGATAAATTTCTCGACTCGTTTGACATTTTTTGTAAAATATAGGGGGAAATATAGGTTACGAGTGGATATAGGTTTTGAAGACATGAGATTTTCGGTGTGTAATAACCATTATTTACCAGGTCGTACGGTATTTGAGAGGAGGAAAACGGGAACGGACAGGTTCGCCCTATATATTTCTGACGTCGATGACGTCGAATTCGGAGTTATACGAAGCTTTTATTCTAAGACAAACACGCGGATTGAAAAAATTTTCTAATGTAAACTCTAGATTTTTTTAACATTTGGAGTTATACACTAGCGAGGTTATGTTCCTTAATTCTATGGTAAATAAACGAAAAATATTTAAAAAACGATTAGATATTTCTAGCTTGGAATTATGTGGCTAAAATTGGTTTTAAATCTGTGGGAAAGGAAGTAAAATGGACAAAGAATTTATGTTACAAAAATTAGATTTAATGTTATATCATTATACCATAATAGTGTTTCTTTAATGTTTAATTGTTCTTAAAAGTACAAGTTTGTATATGACAGCACGTTACATGAGATTTTTCACATTTCTTTTTTCCATGAAGAAAGATTTTACGAAATAATTGTACGATTAGCTTATCATTATCTTCGTAATCTTCGCTGAATATTTTGAGAAATTGTTTAAGCTTATAACCGCGAGACAAATAATAAAGAAATACGCAGCAATATTGTCCACAGGTCTGAGAAAATGTGCCCTGTAATCGCGTGATGTTCCATTTATGAGTAGTAGAGTTTCGTCGAAGTCGCAGATTGAATCTGGAATCCAGGGGTGGTAGTCCGTAGCTATCGAAATACGTGCCTTCTCCGTGCTTGTCTAGGTAGAAAGCAACCCAGTGTTGTCCAGGACGATTGTGATTATCAGTGTTCGCGACGATGGCCGTCGACTTCGTCCACACTCGGGATTCTGTCGGCAGGATACACACCCGCAGGTTCGATACTGAGATGATGCAACGCTCGTAAGATTTCGAGCGAATTCATCTTCCGCGGTGTGGAATGATATTTGACTTGTTTTTTGGCTCGTCGGTGTCGTTATATTTTTATCCTCTTGCGAGGATTGTAGGGTAAAAGCTTCCTTTTTTTCACACTTGAGTTTCGATAGATCTTCTTTCTCGGCTTTTATTTGTTCGCACCTCGCCTGTTCTTTTTCTAATCTCTTATTTCTCCACGTAACGAGATTCGGAAAATTTCGTTTTATTGTAAAAACCTCGCTTTCTGTATTACTGTCATCGGAACTTTCAATGGTAAAAGAATTAGCGCTGCTTATGTAGCAGTTCCCTTCTTGAGATTGCATCCAGTATCTCAATTTGCATGCATTGCGTAACGCGCAATGAAATTTGTCGGAATTTCGCTGATACCCGTGATGACCGCAGCGCAATTCATGCTCTTCGCCTTCCGATAGGTTTTTGAAAGCAGGAGAGATTCCTTCTAGATTATATACGTTTCTTGCGAGTGTATTTTTCAAATAATGTATCTTCTCTCGACCACGGGCGTATATGTAACGCGCTTGCCGTGCAATTTCACATAGTTCCGCCATGAAATGTTTGGAATTGACTGTTCCGTCAAACCACTCGATCCCATGGAAGTTTCGAGAGAGCCAGTTGTTTTCTCGTATTTTTCGGGTAATTCGACAAATGGATATGGAGGCATCATAATGCAGTGACTTATGAATGCTTCATTAATGGCGACAACCGCTACTTCCTTCGGCATAAACTTTCCCTCAGCGTCGCGGAAACCTTGTATATCGATAACTATATCCATGATGCGTAGAATATACTTTCAATTTATTTTGCACGAAGTGACGATGTTCGCGTCTAAAGCAAAACTGCGGCTACTTTTTGTTAAGCTTTTGAAGAAATAGAAATGAAAAATAGATAACGGTGGGAGGAGGAAATTCGAGTATGTCTCAGCCGCTGAAATCAACGATAATTTGACGCGAGGAATCGATCTCTAACACGTTATCGAATTCTGCGTAAACGATACAATTAATCGTTGAGGTAATAGCTTTTTCAAATCGCACCTCTAATCGTAAACTTCTATGTCTGACAAGATTCCAATGTCCAGCAATTTGCCGATAGATCGGGAGTGAGATCGAAAGCGAAAAGCGTGAAACCTTTGGCATAATCTTCTCTGCTTATAGAATTCCCCTCGTTTAGAAAATGGATGCCTGTTCCTGAGAAGAGGGTGTTATAAGCCTCGACGTAGAGCGGATGGTCTTTTGAGAAATTTGGTTGTAACAGTCTACTCGGAATTTGCACGCCATCGGCATATAGCGAGAAGAAATTTATGCCGTAATTTTTGAAATTAAATGGATTTAACTTTCTGTCGCCGTTAAACGCCTTGTTATCGACGAATCCGACTATTACCCGTTTCGGAAGTTGCCCGAGTATCGCGTTATCAATCGATTCTCCTACCACTCCGGCGTGAATCGTGAATGTTTTAACTTCGACTCGCGTCAGAGGATACTTGGCGGTTGTTTTACTCAGCATTCTCGCATGTTCGAGTAACACTGCGGGGCTTATTTTTGCTCTTCTTGTGAGTAAACTAGCATCTAGAATGCGTATTTTCGACGTTGAGTTGCTTTCCATGAGGCAAAACGCATCTCTCGAGCGAACGAGTCTCATTCTAACCTCCACTCCGTTAATTAAAAATTTATCCTGATTAAAGACGTCGCAATGAAGATGACCTATTAGATCTACCGAACGTTCTCCTTGGATGTATCGGGCGCGTCTCACGAGAGCTTGATTGGGGTTGTCCGATTCTAATAACGCGTCCATATAACCGGGCTCGTCCGTGTCCCATAGACAGGAAGTCAGATGGGAAGTTTTTGCCGGTGAAGAATAATTTAACAATGCTTCGATGTACGCGCGGTACGCGTAGGCGTTGTTTGGGGGTGATACGAGTTTTTGATTGAAGTACACGTCGATCTGATTGAACATCGAATGTAGTAGATTCACAGGGCCTACTTTGTTTTCTCCTGCTCCTCCTCCTTCTCCTCCCACTCCTCCTCCTCCTCCTCCAGCTGTCGATGTTCCAGGACCGGGTAAACTTTCCATTCGTACGCGAAGGCTTAGCATGGTATGCGTGAGATCTAGATAATCTTCTCCGTGCCCGGGTACGACGAATTCTATAGGCGCGTCGTCCGCAAGCGAGGTCACCGGTTTGTAATAAACCCATTGCGAATTCTCGATACTGGTTTGAGTAGGAGGTAAACTGAAAAGATCGAGCTCGCTCTTTAAACACTCGCTCGAGTGGGTATGAAGAAAGGACATATCGCACAAATTTACAAAGTGCCTCGGTTAAGCGAATATATCGGATACGGTGCGCTTTTTCCCGCTATTTCGTCGATGTTTCATTGCCTTTTTAATTTTGCCCGCTTTCCTCTTCGATGATTTTTTTTTAATCGTTTTTTTTCACGCCAATTTTCAATGATTTCTTTTTTTTTACCGGCTTGTCTGCGTTTACGAACCGCGCTTCTCCCGGATTTAATGGTGCGTGCGTCGTGCCCTCCGAAGGGAAACTGACCCGGTCGTATTTTCGTGGATGTTTTATATCCCGAGCCCTTCGTCAAGTTACTTATATTTTCTTTGGCTTTTCTCTTAAGATTTCCGCCCGATTCCTTGAGCCGCGTTTTAACTGCTTCCCTGAACGGAGTGTTGTTTTCAACATCCTCCATCACGCCAATTCCGGCGCGTAAAGCTTCTTTCCCGACTGCGCGCATTCCCTTGCTTAGATAAGGAAGTACTCTTCTAAATAATCCTCCGAGGAAACTACCGATCCCATGACCGCGCTGATAGGCTGAACCGACGAAAATTCGTGGAATTCCGCATCCCCTGCCCCTACCGTTTTGCATTTCGTAATACTCGTCGTATTCCATAGAGACTTAGTTTTTTCTCAAAGCTTCGTAGACTTTCCACCGCGAATGGTAATTAACGGACGCGTCTAAAGTGTAACGTTGCTATCAGCGTTCCGGATACGAATGGTATTTTTTCTCCTCGGTGATCTTTTATATTTATTTCAATTTTATGGAATTTCGTTTGACGCAAAGGAATATATTGCAGAGTGGAGAAATATTTTACTAAATTCCTTCCGTACGTGTAATTACATCCGGGTATTTCGGTTGGAACGATCCGAAGAAGCGGACTCCGCGTATCGCCGGTTATGTAAGGCTTGCAATTGTCACAATAAACGTACATTTTATCAGGGATATCGTGCCATAGACTACAGGGTTCTGCAGTCCAGAAAGATACAGTGCGTCCATTACCGATGGCATAACCGAGTTTCAAAAATGGCGTTAATTCGTCGGAAGTAACTTGTGACGGTAAATTGTGCCGGCATCATCGGTGTTGATCTTCAATATTTGAAAAATATTAGCTGGCAGATTTATATAATGAACGAGAGTACAGTTGTCACAATCGATGCTTATACGGACATTACCACCTGAACCTTTTCGTAGTTCGAAAGTAAAATGCGAATCGCTGCGTCTGCACTCTTTATTAATCGCGTAGATAAGATCCTCTGTATTTTCATAAACCCCTGACTGTAAGTGCAATTCTTTCACCGTAAACTTATCATCATTTTTCTCATCTTTTTCGTTCTTCAAATCGACAAATCTAACCTTATTATCTCCTCGACGTACGTGAAAAAGACTGGCGGGAAATTGAATCTCGCTAAGCGCGACTTCCCATTCCCCGAATAAATGTATGCCGTGAGGTAATTGAGTGGTGAAAGAAGAGCATGTATTTCCCGGGAAATACTTCTTACTGCTATCGCTCGGAAGAACCATAAAAAATTGTTCCTCCTCCATCTTGGAGAAAAGTTAAACTCGAAGCGGGAATCCAACTGTCGAATTTACTGGGATATCCTTGCCAGCTAACTAGCAGCTGCTTATTAGCACCGCGTCCTCTACTTTTTATCACGCGCTCGATGATAAACTCTTCCTCCCTCAAATTTTTTCTGACCCGTGTAATTCTCGAGTTCGTCGGTCATGTCACCCAAAAAATTACCTGTACGCGGTTCGTACTCCTCGGGATTACCGCTGCTCGTATATATACATGAATCCGTATCATAATATAATACGCGACGATCTAATTTTTCCAAATATTCGTATAATTTTAATCGCGCCTGTGCCGTCGTGTATGCCGCTATCACCACGTTAGTTATCGGTGAAGGTACCACCGCTTCGCTCTTTAACCGCCATGAAACGTATATCGCATCCTCGTTAATGGGCAATACACCGACTATCTCGTGTTCAGGACTCGACAGCAATTCGGCGAAACGCTGAGGGGATCTTATTATTTCTGTATTCGGCAGGTTACTCCGCTGGCCGAATTTCCCCCAAAACGAATTAAGGCAGAGTTTGGCGACGGAGCGTAAGCCGGAATTACGTACGATGTTGTTTTTATCGAGAATGATACCTTCGGTTGCTTCATACTCCCTCAGGTAGCGTTCTATAGCAACATCGTCGTTGCATTCGCTCGGCCACCCACTCGCCTCTTGTTTCAGTTGTAAAAAAGTGTTGATGTATTCGGTAAACAACCCTCCCTGTTGCGTTTCGGGGTTATAACGCGTAGATTTGTACTGCCAAATTTCGTCTACCCGCGTCACGAGATATCCTTTTTCGACTGCTTTGCGTAATTCGCAGGACACCCATGTGCCCTCGAACTCATGCTCTGCAGGATCGTCGTGAGTGCACGCGTCGCGAGAAAATGATTCGCAACATGTACGGCAAAGAGCAAATAATAATTTACCGCGCACGCGGTACAGGGGAAGAGATCACGTGGGGGAGTACTCGGCAACGTACGAGACCCTCGACCGAAGTAAAATTAAAATTTGGCGCAATTTCAATTAAATCGGCGCATTCCTCGCCCACATAAATATCCGGGTAACCAATTGGGAAAACTCCGGTCTTGAGTACATACGGGTACAGAGAACATACGTCTACGTACCGTATCTTCTCGGTGTCCGTAACCTCGTATCGAGTCGCGATATTGCCGGTGCGTCCGCTGAAAAATGCATCGCGAGGATCGAGAGGTGGGATTTGCACCATGGGGTGATTTTCGAGAAATTCTCGCATCTCTCGATTCTCGCGCATTTCTTCGTCGAAAACGCACTCCCATTTTTCTGTTAGGGTATATCCTTGACGACGTAATCGCCAAGACGTTGCAACCGTTTGTTCGTAACGCGCGTCAAACGTGTCGTTAAAATTTTCGAGCGTTTTATCGCGATTTAATGGATAGCAAGACGGGCATCCGTGAAAAAAGCAACCGTGAAATTGCAAGACGTGACGCCGCGTCTCACCTCCATTCTCGCATTCGTAATATCCGTCGACGAGCATGCCTTCCGCTAAACGATACTCGCGTCCGCGTCCCGCGTGAATTATCCGATGACCTAACTCACGTTCCTTCAAAATTAACCATTGCGTGCCTTTGCGCGACTGGTTATCTTTAAACCTGTATCCACCCGAAGAAATGATTCCTATTTCTCCTTCGCGCAAAAAGTTTTTCCGAAAAACTCTCATGCACGTTGAAGCGATAGTTGTACATTCCTCGAATGGACACACGTTTCCCCTCTGTAAGAATATTTTCCGGAAGGCCATGCATGCTCGGCGAAGGATATCAACATCGGTGCGACAATACTCGAGTATTTCACGTTGGAAATCAAATATTACATTTTTTCCCGACATTTCTGCGTGCCACGCGAGAAAACGTTCGCGTTCCTCTGTTCGCATGGTTTCGGGCGCGTAATAGCGAACATCGGGTAGTGAACCGACATATGTTTGATTATCGACAGTATTAAATAAGTGCGGAAAGATATCTTTGTCACAAGTATCCGGTAACCCGAAGGCCTTTGGTAATTCTGACAAACGCATTGGCATATAATTAACACTGTCCATAAATTTCGTGCGATTCGCTGTTAGGACCATAATTTTTGTACCGTTTAAAATTACGCGAGGTTCTAATCCGGAATAATTTTCTACAATGTGCCGAAGGATAAACTGCGCGTCGAACGATTTCGCGTTATGCGCTATGCAAATAATACGTGTAAAATGTTTTGTAGGACGTGTTGCGAATTCGATAAATTGTTTTACCGGATCTTGGCGAAAAACAAATTCGCGTACTCCGCACCACTCGCATCGCACCGACAAATCATCTATCTCCGTGCACGAATCGCAAATCTGTTGCGCGACACACAGAGTCGGGACGTGAATTTTTATTTTGGTTCCCTCAAGTGATTGGTCTTGGCGTGTCTCAAAATCATAAAACACGAATGCCACTCGTCCCTTTTTGCATTTCCGCTCACCTGAGTTATTCTGCTCGCTCTCTCTCGCAAATACAGAAGAATCCCCGCCGCACTCAACAACGGAGGATCTGTCTTCGCGAGAGAGAGGCTGCATGTAACAAAGATGGTTTACGGGTTTTTGCAAATTGCAGATTTTACAAAAAGAAACGCCGCATTCGTGTTTTTTTGTCGTTTTTACAACCCGCCCGCATCCTTCGCAGAGACGAATGGTGTTACAAACGCTCGTCGGAGTTTTACCGTCATACGACTTTGTCGCGCGATGATGTTCGAAGCATGCGTTTCCGAAGAACGAATGTTTGCAACTCTCACACCTAACGAGTTCCACGATTTCGCGTTGATCGCACGGCGGCACGTTGTTACAACGCGAACATTTATTCGAACAGCGGTGACCCCTTTCCTTGCGATATCCGATATTACATGGAATACAATACCCCCTCTACTCCCCGCGGCTGCTTTTAAATTTAAAATTGGGCTATAATGTAGATGTTGCTCGTTATATATAATATTTAGCCGATATAAAGGTTCGCGTTCTAGAGAGGCGAGTACCGTGCTTCCGTCAAATAAGGGTCTCTCGCCGCGTCCAAAAGTAGTAGAATTATAAACAACAATAGCTATATTAGATGCGGCGAGAAAGCGTTGGAAACATTCTATTTCCCGAATCCCGCAACCCTCCGGTGGAATGGCGACACCAGCTCTCCTCGTCAAATCCAACGCGAGTTCGCGTTGTAACGAGGAATTCTGATGTCTTACTACATTCCACCGCTCGTGAAGTTTCCCCGCACGCAACGTACCGCGTTCGTGATAAATTTGCGCGGTCATGAGAGAGCGGGGAAAACATAGATTATCGGAATTGGAGATTGATAAAATCGAACGTTTCGCAACGTCTTCCCGTGTGAGTTTATTTGAAACGCGTCCGCGACCTCTGGGTGCCGCGACATTGAAAACGCGTACGTTAAAATCCCGCGCGATATCGAGACCTCCGGCACTTTGCACTACTGAACTGACGAGGCGCCAAATGTCCTCGCGAGTTAAGTCGCGGGCCGGTCGAAACGATAATCCCGCCGGGCCGTGCGTTAAATCCTCCGAATCGAATGAAAATCCCACATAATCGTGCGGTTCGGAGGTATGTAACGCGTAGGCATGAATTTCGGCGAACGCGTTTTCAAGCTAATTATAGACATTGACTCCTTCGGGTAGCGGACGCAAACGGAATATCGCCTCTCTTCCTAATATAGCGAAATTTCTAAAGCGGCGCGAATTTTCCCCGATTAATAACAAATGATTAAAATTTCTGACCTCGTGACCAACACGCGCTTGTTCCCTTTCCTCTTCGTCCTCCCTCTCCTCTTCCACTTGTTCTTCTCCCATCATCTCCTCCTTCTCCTCCTCCTCCTCCTCCTCTTCCACTTGTCCTCCTTCCTCAGCCACCGCCTCCTCCTCCTCCTCCTCTTCCTTTTTTCTTCGCCTGCTGTTTCCTGCTCCTCCTCCACCTCCCCCTCCTTCAAATTTTCCCGAGGTGGAAGCCCTCCTCCACGCTGCGGCTCTTAATTGCTCGCTTCTGTGCAAAAGTTACAAAAAAATTAGAAACATATTTTATAGAAAATACTTCGAGTTTGCTTAAAATATTATGTTCGTATTTAATTTAGTAAACAAGCGTATTTTTCTGAGGTAACTCGCCTTTTATCGATAGCGTCTTCTTCTCACATGGAGAATAGGGCTGGGAGGAATTCCTATTAAAAAATTCGATAATTTAAAATTGAATACAAACATAAATCGTGAAAAGTAAGAAAAAAGATTATATACCAGGCGGTGTTTCTCCAATTTCCTCTTCCCCTTCGGGTTCTCCTTCGCGTTCCTCCATCTCCTCCTCCTCCTCCTCCTCTTCCTCCTCCTCTTCCTCTTCTTCTTCTTGCTGCTCTTCTTCTTCTTCTTCTTCTTCTTCTTCCTCTTCCTCTTCCTCTTCCTCTTCCTCTTCCTCTTCTCTTCTCTTCTCTCTCTCTTCCTCCTCTTCTCTTCTTCTTCTTCTTCTTCTTTCTTCTTTCTTCTTCTTCTTCTTCTTCTTCCCCTTCTTCATCGTTCCAAATTCTTTCTCCCGGGACTACGGGGGAGTACATGTGGTCGTATTCTAAGAAAAAATATATCGTAAATTTTTATTTTCGATAATAATATTATGACCTTAATCAATAAAGATATTATGTATTTTAATTAATATTTTCTCTCTATCGACTTACCGGGTGAAAACACTCGCTGATCGGGAGTACTTACTTCCGTATCTAAAAACAAAGTTGTATTAAGATTTTCTAATTTTTTATTATTTGTTTTAAAAATTATTTATTTAAAAATGCAAACCTACCAGATGAGAGCTGAATAATTTCTGGCACCTCCTCCTCTAATTCCTGCGTAGATTCAATACGTGCCCTTCCTAAAAACATTTAATATTTTAATCTTGGAAAATTTTTATTTTTTAACATTACTCTTGTCTAGTTTTTAATAATATTGCTTACGTGCTGGACCTGCTTCTATCTCATCCTCCGCTCGTCGCCTTCGAATTTGCGTGAGCGGATTCACCGCAGTGATTCTTTGCCGTGTATTTCTTACTATAATTTATTATTAAAAATTAGCTAAATCGCTAGTTCGATATATGAGTTACTTTTATAAAAATAATAGAGTCACTTACCATTGTGGAGGTGAGAGAGGAGATTTTGGATGTGACCACCCACATCTTCCTCCTCGTGTCCAACCGCACGTCGCGTTTCAATTACTTCTCCGGCAATCCGGAGTAAACGCGCGTTGGTACCAAAATATCCTAGCTGATACAATACTCCCAATATTGTATCAGAACATTCGCAGGAAAAACGTGTGAAAAGCAGATAGTTGGCATCAAGCGAAACGTTAGATATTTGAGATAAAAATTTCTTCGCGTTTATGCGAATATCTAACATTGATGCTAACTTTATGCTTCTTTTAATCACTTCACTGCCCATTTTTCACACCTTTATTCGCGTAAAATAAGCCGAAACTTTTAAAACTCGCGTGACGAAACCAAGATGAAGCATGAAAGAATTCAACTCAGAAATAGTTTTAGATAGCGCAAAACGCATTATATATAGGGAAAATCTTTTCCAAAAGAAATTTATATAAAATTGTAGAATTCTGTAGTTTCGAGAAGGTGAGGGGTAGGAATGCTATCTCAGCCCAGTAATAAATCATTTTTTCTTGAAAAATTTATATTACTTGTAGCTTGACCCTTTTTCGATTTCACTTTTTTTTTGTTTACTAACGGCGTATAAATGGCGCCAGATATATAGCACGTCCAAATAAATAGTTATTTAAATTTTTCGGAAGGAAAGTTCTCGCTTCTTCAAACATTTAACAAATTAAACATTAACAAATTTTAAACATTTATAAAATATTTCTTACTCGTGCTTCTATTGTATATTTCGATACTTTCTTCTTCTTCTTGAAATAGTTTCTGCATTTTATGCGATGATTTTACGATGATTTTTAAATTTTCTCATCTAATACCCTGACACGTTCGAACGTGATCGAACCTGTAATATTCGCTTTATTCGAGAAAATTCTTTCCTTGAAAAAGAGCAACGTAAAATTATAGTTTATTCGAATGTTCAATAATTTATTTATTTAAAATTTTTCTCATCTAACATCGAAGATTCGCGTGTGTTCGAACATGATCGAATCGTAATAATTCTGTTATTCGAGGAAAGTTTTTCCTTGAAAAAAAGCAGAGACAAAGCGAAAATACACGTTTCTTCTAGAATCTTCTAGAATCGGTTTAACTGTATATTATTTATAAATTGTACTTTTTTATTTATTTCAAAGGAGGGGATGATGCGATATAGGTAGGTAATATACCGCTACACTGCTTCACTCGAGTAACGACATTCGAAGCGTCTACTTCGAAAATATCCCTCAGAGTTTTCGTTTGTTAAAAGTGAACATTTTGTTCAAAATTCTCTCATCGAGTAATATGGCCGGACAACAAGAAGCTGCGAATCCCACTAAACTAGAAAACATTCGCAAGATATTTAAGAACTGTGTGCAAAATGTGGAACAAAATTTGCTGCTTTCTACGACGTACCCTCTCAATACCTCTTATACGAAGAAATTATACGTGGGATTACAATTATCTAAAGAAAAGATCTTCGAGCCTGTCGTTAAATTGAGTGGTAATTCTGCAGAAGGAATCAGCTTTGATCCGGACACGTGGCAGCAATTTCAAGACAGTATTCGGTATATGAGCGCATACTTTAACGGAAGCAGCAAAAGCAAAGTAAATCCCATCACATTTGCAAACATATTCATCAACTTCACCTCTGCCTACGGTGCGAAAGCTGTATTGGTGACGTATAAGGAAAATGAAAATTTTCCTAAAGAAAACAATACCGGAAATACGCAAGCAGACTCGAAAACGGCAGAACAACCTCCGTCGAAAAAAAGGAAAACTTATTCCGTTGCAGTTGTAATGCAACAAGCTACTTTTCAAGGGATGGAGAAATCGTTAAATGTGTCGATGCTTGTATAAACCATCTAGCATCCGTCATCGATACTGTTAACGAGTGCGCACGTTATTTGATCAAGGAGATAGAACTATGTCTACCTAACAATTACATCGACGCCGATATCATCAAACTCACCGTCCGAGGCAACCAAAAGGATATCGAACTTGTTGTGAGAACGCAAATAAATAATTTACCATTTTTGAATACATATTTTGATATTGTATTTTTAGAATTAATTACATTAAAATTTAAAGAAATTACTACTATAATTTTATTGAATCGTGAGTTATAATTTTTATATAATATTCCTATATTTAATTTTGTAACAAGAAGAATAACTCTGTAACAAAACATATTCATATATGCGAAAAATAAATTCGACTTATACTTGGTAACATAAATTCAAATTTACGTCGTTTCTTTATCTCTCCCTTTATCCTAAATTTTTCACAACTCTTCCTTTTTGAAAGTCATTTACGCAGGCCTGCGCGAGCGTGTTTTTCTATTGCCTTCTAGTACCTCTATGCTTTCCTGACCCACACGTTTCTCTCTCTCTCTCTCTCTCTCTCTCTCCCTCTTCAGTATGCCTGCATAGTTATCGTCACACCGAAAGAAAATTTTTTCAGCCCGCGTGTTTGTGGATAGGATAAAATCCTCGTATAACTCTAAGTTCGTCGTCGTCGTCGTCATCAGAAACCTTTAGTGTGAACCTGTCTGTTCCTGTTTTCCTCCAGCCAAATACCGTACGACCTGGTAAATAATGCTTATTATACAACGAAAATCTCATGTCTTCAAAACTTATATCCACTCGTAACCTATATTTCCCCCATACAAAAAATGTCAAACGAGTCGAGAAATTTATCTAAATTCACCGACTACGAGGCGACGAGAAACCTTTCGCCCTAAGAAAAACGGGATTCTTCATATCCCGTATACAACCACTAAATTTCACAAAAAAATTGGTTTTCTTCTCTTCGCTCCATCCCACGTGAACAAAAAATCGCATTCCATTCTCGACAAATATATTCCTTTTACAGACCCGCCATATTTCTTTTCGCAGTCGCCATTTTGTTTTCAGACTCCGATCGGTCCCAGACGCTTTCTCACCCTTCCCCTATCTCGTCTAGCATTTCGACAATCAATCGCACACATGGGGCACTATGGGTAGAGCCAATCACGCGTCGGGCAGCTACGGAGCCAGCCAATCAGAACGCTCCCACTAATTACCTAATTATCATCTCCCATCCCCACCGACCAATCAGAACGCTCCATTTCCACGTGGCTGCCAGTTTTTGGCCATGCCCCTGGCGCCAGTGGGAAGGTGGTGGGGGTTTGTTTTGACGCGCCATAGTGCCCCACTTACTACTTATATAAGTATTATAAGTACTTTTTATATAAGTATATAAGTTTGTTACTTTGAGAAATCAAAAGATTTATGTAAAGTTTCACCGCGATGCGAAAATTAGTTGTTCTTTATAATTTAAGTTTTTATTAAGAGTACAAACGAAAAGAGTAGTACAAATTAAATAAAGTTTTTCTTTACAGAACCACTAATATTTCTGCATCGCAATAAAAGTTTACATAAAGAATATTGAATATGTGCAGAGCCTCATGAGACGGGTTGGGGGATACTCCAGCTCCGCACAAGTCGACCAATTGTATGAAAATCTCCATCCGGATTATATATTATATATCCGTCGCGATGACGTCCACACCCTCTATGACTTGCAACAACGCGCCGTAGAATATGAGGAAATCCAAAAATATATAGCGATAAAAAACACGTGTAGAAACCGAGAAAACCGCGCTGTCCGTAACAGCTACCACGTACGATTCAAAAGCGTGTTGCTGGCGTTGCAAGCAACGCGGACACACCCGTTTTGAGTGCCGCCGTACTTTGCGCCGATTCTGCTCACAGTGCGGCAAAAATGGAGTCTATACAAGATTGCCATCGCCACCGGGAAACGCTGCCCGGACCGAGGAATTCGCGGCCGCATCCCGATCCTCCGCCTGAGTTATTTACCGCGACCGCACCTAACCATTTATATCAATACGGCACCGATACAATCCTTACTAAACACCGGTTCCAAAATATCGTTCGTTAACGCCGCGACAGCGTGGATTGTCCGAAAACTAAAATTCACGTCGAACAACTGCCAGACTCAGGTACAGTTGGCGGATGGGCAATCCGTGAAAACACAAGGAACGGTATTGATTCCTGTGAAAATCGGAGCACAAGCACCGGTTGCATCGGTGGTGGCACCGGTTCTACATCTTGCCGTCACTCCACAGCGACATGCTGATCGGAGTCGACCTCTGGGCCACCACCGACATTATTATCCGATGCATAAAACCATCACCGAAATTGCCTCGACAATCGCAGTCACACCGGACGAACATTTACGCAAATTTCTTCGAAGAGAACTCGCGGCGTTCGAAAATATCAAAAGGACCGACCGATCGAATAAAACAAAATCCAAGTATTACCGAATATACCGTGCCAATTAAACAAAGATATCAGTCCTGCAACTCGATTATGCAAGAAATCATTAATAAAGAGGTGGACGAAATGATCGCAAATATAATTATCGAGCCATCACACAGCGTTTTTCTCCCGTCGTTATTGTCCGGAAAAAGGATGGGAAGCCGCGATTTTGCATCGACTTCCGCCGGGTAAATGACGTAACTGTCCGCGACGCATATTCGTTACCCCAGATATCCGCAATGCTCGACAAACTTCGCTCGATATTTTTCCACCCTCGGCTTGAAGAACGGCTACTGGCAAATACCGCTCACATCCGAAAGCCGAAAGATCACCGCGTTTACCATACCAGGTCGAGACCTTATGCAATTTCGCGTAATGTCGTTTGGATTACATTCTGCGCCAGTAGATAACCACAGGGGGTCCTAAGCCCCCCGGAGGCAAAGGGGGGTGAGGGGAGGGGGGTCGTAGAATCCCCAGGGGGTTCGTATCCAATCCTGTCGGTAAGAATGGTTTTCTTTCCTCGGGGGTTCGAATCCGAGGAGCATGGATTTCTTTCCCCAGGGGGTTCGTATCCGGGGAGAGGAGAAGGTGGATCCCTCTGGCGGTCGTCGAGACGGGTTTGTCCCTCTCGGTCGGTAAGGCGGTCGCGGGGTTTCCCCGGGTCGGGTTCCCCGTCCTCGACGTCGCCCTAGCGTTTTTTTCTTTTCGGGCGCGTTCTCGACGCCGCCCTAGCGTTTTCCGCGCGGTCTAGCGTTTTTTCGCGCGGTCTAGCGTTTTCCGCGCGGTCTGGCGCTCTCCGCGTGACCTCGGGCGCGTCCTCGACGTCGCCCCTAGCGTTTTTTTTCCGCGCGATCTAGCGCGTCCCGTTTCGCGGGATGCCGCGGTTTGTCGCGTCGCCCTAGCGTCTTTCGCGGGGTGTGGCGCTTCCCGCGGCGTTTTCCGCGGAGTCTAGCGCGTCCTGTTTTTTCGCGGGATGCCCGCGGTTTGTCGCGTCGCTTTAGACGCGTGTCTGTTTTCCATAACGGGCGCGTCGTCGAGGCGATTCGCGTCGTCCGCAGGATGTTGCGGTTTGTCGCGTCGCCTTAGACGCGTGACTGTTTTTCATAACGTCCCGATTAGGCGCATCGCCTTAGACGCGTATCTGTTTTCCATAACGTCCCGATTAGGCGCGTCGAGGCGATTCGCGTTTTCTGCCGGATCTAGCGCGTCCTGTTTTTCGCGGGATGTCGCGGTTTGTTACGTCGCCTTAGGCATGTTTCATGTCTAGGTGTCTATGAGTATATAGCGCGTACCGCTTGTCCTGTTGTGTAGAACGTTGCGATTTGACGCGTCGTCGAGGCGATTTTTTTCAGCTATACTTGTCGCCCGTGTGTTTACGATGGCGAGAACCGTTAAAGTGGCGAATCGGTGCCAGTTATGTGAGACACGATTGATCGACGACGATGAGATGTGTTGGTGCTATTCGCTGGATGATCTAACGTCTTCTCCATTGCGAAATGTGACGGCGTATCCATCGGTCAATGTGACGGAGTACGTCGTGAGAGGACAATATGCACTAATTTCAAATCAATTAAAGAGGCCCGGTTGTCGATTTCCGCTTCAGCGTGAGATTTCAGCTAAAAGGATAATAGAGGCGTGTGTATGTCATCACTATCGAGGGATGGCATATAATCTTTTACTGGAGGTACTCTATGAAAAGAAGAAGCCGATCGAGATAAGCAGACGACAGGAGTACATGGTGAATTTTAGCGAAAGCGGTTATTACGATGTATTCAACGATAACGATGACGACGAGATGTTTTTGTGCGCTCATCGCAAGTATTGGAGGAAAAGCAGTGTCGTTTCGTCAGCCGCGTACGAGAAGGAGAGAATAAGAAGAGAGCGCGTTGGCAACAATGGGCGCAACTAAGTGTGCGCGCATATAGGTATGTACTATAATCGTAATATAACTATGGATTATATATATTAATATGTATGAGAATAAGATTAATCGCGAGAGAGAGACGGAGTTTTTTCTGGTTCGTTTGCGTATCGCGGGGACGAGAGGCGGATCGGCGACGAGTCGGGAGTCTTCAATTAGCGATACCGAGAATGACGTTATATTATCAGGAACGTATGAGAGATGAGAGGTGGGAACCGCGCAAGGAGGAAATCGTCGCACGAGTGTTAATAATGAGAAATTAATGTGCTATATCAAGGGCAACGGTATTGGGAATGTATGAGAGAGATGGAGGTCGCGCGAGGAGGGAATCGTTGTAGGAGTGTTAATGACGAGAGAATATTTTATTACTCTATTGTTATTAATTTATTACTCTATTGTTGTATTATTTTTAGGCGCGTTCTGTGTCTAGACGGTTTCCGCGGGGGATCTAGTGCATCCTGTTTTCGTTGCAACGGGAAGACGCGTGTTCTGATTATGTAAGATGTCACGTGTTTTGTCATTTCGGAATGTCGCGGTTGTCGCGTTTTCGACGCTGCCTCGGAGTATATATCTAGTCGTGAGAGGCATTTTCTCCCATTGTTTAAGAACGTATATGGAAGCAGTCGCGCTTAACGGTGGTTCGTCTTCGAGCGAGAGCGACGATTCGCTTTTACGCGCGTTCGATCGTAACGTGACGTATCGCGATCTCGACGACGATCGCTGCGAGTTAATTATCGAGAGTGACGATAGTTTAGAGTGTCACGAGACTATCGCGCCTGGTAACGACGAGGAGTGGATCGTGGCGAGAGAAGATGTTCGCTGGAACTTGGCCACATATCACTTGCGACGGGGGATCGGTATGGAGAGTCCGCGAGAGAAACTATGGATCGAAACGTTGCTCGCTCTGAGCGATAGAGCGGTAATCTACGAGAGAACAGCGAGAGAGAGAAAAGTTCGAGACGTTAAATTCGTCGTTCCTACGGACAGTTGGGGTAACACAGTGTGGGAAGTTCTACGGACAGTTGGGGTAACACAGTGTGGGAAGTTGCGATATGGAGAAGAGCCGCGACCTTCTCGAACGAGCGGCGGGGGTTGAAGGGGTGTGCGCCTATCGTATTTGGGAACAGGAGTGTATCGAGTGTCTCGAGGTCTTGAGAGATAGATGTGAGAATAGAGTCGATCCAACGGTTACCGGAACGATAAATTCTCTGGTCTCTCGAATAGCGCAATTGGAGGGTGCGAGATTCGCTTTGAGTCGAGGTTTTAGTTACTTGGGTGCAGGATACGATGGTTCGAAGGTATTCGAATGGGTGGATATCGAGACGGCTTTCGCGAATCGCGTACGAACGGGTGCCGTAGTAAACATTGAGTACATCGAACCTCGACGATTTCTCGAGGACGCGAGGGCCACGGTGCTCGAGCGAGTGCGAGTCGATCTCGATATGCACGCGTGTTTAAAGGTTAACATCGTGTTTCACGGGGAGTTCGTCGCGAATGATAAGAGCGCCGTTAAGAGCATTCGCACGAGGAATTGTCAGCTAGTCGGTATGTCCGATCTACGAGAATGGTACGACGGAGACGTTATGAATGTTGTTCTGACGTCGCTGGAGGAATTTCAGGAACGCGATAGCGGTTGGGCGTTACTTCGGATATTAAATTTAATGATTAATGTAAATAAGTGTAATCCCATGCACGCTGGATGTTGGATGTTACTTCCTCCGAAGATAAAATATAAGAGAGCCGTGATTAATGTACGTTCACACGACAACGCGTGTTTCGCGTGGGCGGTGATGGCCGCTCTATATCCTGTTGATGTACACTCGGATAGATCGTCGTCGTATCCTCACTATTCGTTGGTGCTGAATTTCGATGGTATTGACTTTCCTATGACACTACGAAACATCGCTAGATTCGAACGTCTTAACGATGTGTCTATTAACGTATTTGCCATTCGAGAGAAAACGGGGAGGAACGATATCATGATCGTTCCTTTGTCGCTTACGGGGAACAAAAAGTCTACGCACGTAAATTTGCTCTATCTGTCGAACGAGCGGCGCGGCGATAACGTCGGTCATTTCGTATGGATAAAGCACCTGTCTCGACTGTTAACGTCGCAAATAAACAAGCATAAGGAAAAAAATACATATGCGACCGGTAAGCGTAAGAGAGATTATGCTCGTCGCGAGATCAAGTTTGTATTAATTATAAATTGTATTGTTTCAGATGTCTACATTATTTTTATTCAGACGAGAAATTGGTCGCGCATAGCGTCGAGTGCGGAAGAGCGAACGACTGCGCCGTTATTCTTCCGAGCGAGGACGACAAGTTGCTCTCTTTTCACAATCACGACAGAAAGGAGAGACTACGATTCGTCGTGTATGCAGATCTGGAGTGCGTCTTAGAAAAGGGAGATCAACGATTCAGCGGGAGTCTCGACAATAGATTCGCCTATCAACACCACAAGGCGTTTAGCGTAGGATATTATTTGCGTAGCACGTACAACGGAATCGTATCCGTGTATAGATCTCGCCGAGGCGACGACTGCGTCTCGTGGTTCGTCGAGGAGCTGCGCGCTCTCGCGTGTCGCGTGAAGAAGATTCTGTGCGCGAGCGTACCGATGTCGGAGCTCACGCCGAACGAGCAGAGCGCTTTTCAAAAGGCGACAAATTGTCACGTGTGCGGAAGGAGCTTTGAGTCGTACGATATTCGCGTGCGCGATCACTGTCATCTTACCGGACGATACAGAGGACCCGCGCACGCGAGCTGCAATTTGAACTATCAGAACGCGTTCGTTATTCCCGTTTTTTTTCACAATCTATCCGGTTATGATGCACATTTCATTATTAAGGATATAGCGAACGCTTTCGAGGGTAGAGTCGATTTGTTACCGTTGACTAAGGAGAATTACATCGCGTTTTCAAAAATCGTCAACGATTCGGCGTACGGAAAATGGAAAAATTGTGTTAAGCTACGTTTCGTAGATTCGTTTAAGTTTCTCAATACTAGTTTAGAAAAAGTAGCCTCGTATCTAGATCGGGAAAAATTGAGGATCTCGCGATTCGAATTTTCCGATCTCATCGCGGAGGATTTCGAGTTGCTCACGCGCAAGGGCGTATTTCCGTACGAGTACATCGATAGCGTTGATAAACTGTTAGTGACCGAATTACCGCCGATCGAAGCCTTTTACAGTTCTTTAACTGGTGAAACTGTGAGCGTTAGTGATTACGAACACGCGCGAAGGATATGGGAGCGTTTTCACGTGAAAACTCTCGGCGAATACAGCGATCTATATTTGAAAACGGATGTGCTTCTTTTGGCAGATGTTTTTGAAAATTTTCGAGATACTTGTATGGAAAGTTACAATTTGGATCCAGCGCATTATTTCACATTACCGGGATATACGTGGGACGCTATGTTGAAATACACGAACGTTCGATTCGATCTGCTTACCGATATCGATATGGTGATGTTCGTAGAGCGCGGTATACGCGGTGGTTTAAGCCAATGCTCGAACAGATACGCGCGAGTTAATAACCAATATGAATCGTCATATGACTCGTCTCAGCCGTCGTCGTATCTCATGTACTACGATGTGAACAATCTCTACGGCTGGGCCATGTGTGAACCTTTACCGTATGCGGAATTTCAGTGGGTCGAGGATGTCGAGGGTCTTGATATTATGTCCGTGCCATCTGACTCCGATATCGGTTATATTCTAGAAGTCGATCTCGAGTATCCGCGACATCTTCACGACGATCACGCGGATCTTCTGCCCGACGCGTGAAAGACCGCCGGGAAATCGAAACGAAAAGCTACTCGCTACGCTCTACGACAAGTCGCGTTACGTGACGCATTATCGCAATCTTCAGCAGTGCGTGCGACACGGTTTACGCGTGACGAAGATCTATCGCGCGTTGCGGTTCGCGCAGTCTCCTTGGTTGCGCGCGTACATCGAGCTTAATACGGAAAGGAGAACTCGCGCGAGCAACGAGTTCGAGAGGAATCTGTATAAGCTGATGAATAACGCGGTTTTTGGCAAAACAATGGAAAACGTGCGCAATTACGTAGACGTGAGACTCGTGACGCGTTGGGACGGAAGATATGGCGCGGAGGCGCTGATCGCGAAACCGAATTTTCACAGTAGGAGCGTTTTCGACGAGAATCTCATGGCTATCGAGTTACGCAAACTCGAGGTTCAATTTAACAAACCAATCTACGTCGGTATGTGCATTCTAGAGATATCCAAGATGCGATTGTACGATTTTCATTACGATTATATGATGCCGCTCTATCGCTCTAAATGCAAAATCATGTACACGGATACCGATAGCTTGATATATTTTCTGGAATGTCGAAACGTTTACGAGAATATGAAGCGAGATATCGCGAGATTCGACACCAGCGATTATTCCGACGACAACGCGTACGATATACCGCGCGCGAATAAGAAGGTTCTTGGTTTGATGAAAGACGAGAACAACGGAGCGATCATGACGGAGTTCATAGGACTTAGGGCGAAGATGTACGCTCTGAGAGTTTTGGGAAAGAGCGATACGAAGAGAATAAAGGGCGTCAGGAGTACCGTCGCGAAAACGATAACGTTCGAGGATTTCGCGCGTTGCTTGAACGAATCGTCGCAGCAATCGAGACGTCAGGCGTGCATACGCTCGATGCTGCACGAGGTTTACACCGTGTCCGAACTGAAGCTAGCTTTGAGTCCTCACGACGACAAGCGATACTTAATACCCGACTCCACCAATACATTACCGTGGGGCCATTATAAGATACCGTTATTAGATACTAATATAGTATAAAAAAATTGTATCAATATAGAATAAGTAAAAATTTGTACCAATATAGAATAAGTAATACTGTACACTCTTTATTCATTACAATACAGCTGTTTTGTGAATCCAAGAGTTATGTGTATTGTCCATTCCTAACCATTTGACAAAAACTCTATCGTTCTTTCTACGTAGCACTTTCTCAACGAGATAGATATCGGGATTGGAAACTCGCAGTAACTCGTGTTCGTAAAACCCTCCGGCTATTGGCTCTTTACGATAGTCTTTCAGCAGATACGTCACGGGATTCGTGCGTTGCACCTTAGCGATTCGAAAAATCTCAGTCGTCCAGTTAGGCGTATATCCCTTTTCGAAGATCGTTTTGAACTTGCTGACGCGTACCGGATCGTTCACCTTGAATCTTGCGGGGGCTGCGATTTTCAAGTGACTGTATACCGTGGAGAGGAGTCTCTTGGCAATGGCTGGAGTTACGTCCGCCGGTCGCATTCCGATCGTTCGATGCGCGCGGTTGTTATACTCCGAGATTAAACGCGGTAGAGCGTCGAGCCATCTGTACGACCCGTTGAGCGTGAAAAGCTTCCACATGTTGTTCTTGAGCGTGCGATTAAATCGCTCCACAACCGCCGCTTTCATCACCGAGTACGTCGAGTAGTGGCGTATATCGTACCTATCAGTAACCGCTTTTACGGAGGCGTTGTAGAACTCCTTGCCCTTGTCCGTTTGTAGATTTCGCGGATGTCGAGCGTCGTCGCGAAATATCTTGGATAACGCCGCGGCTACCTCGCCTCCGCTCTTGCTCTTCAGCGGCACAGTCCAAGCGTATTTGCTCAACACGTCGATGACCGTCATCACGTAGTTGTAGCCTTTGTTTCGTCGCGCGTACACATCTCGACGACATCGGCCTGCCACAGGTCGTCGTAACCGCGTCGTAACCACGACTCGACGACGCGGAAAGTTTCTTCGCGCGGGCGTGTGAAGCTCCTCGACGAGTCTCCTCTTCTCGACGCTCATCGCTGATTTTACGAGGAGGCGCGATTCGCGTTGGTTTTATTCGTGCGCGTTCGCTCCTGTTCCTCGTTCCAAACGTTAATCGAGTCTTTCGGATCTCGCTCGAGTCTTTAGCTCGCGTTTTGTCCTGTTTTTTCCTCCGTTCGTCCCAACTCACGTTGAAACATAAGCAGATCTTTAATTCGTTGGTTGTTTCGTTTATCGAGCGCTTGTTTCGTTTCCCTTATTCGTTTATCGAGATCGACGAGCGAGGTCTCCCTTCTCTCTCCTCGATTTGTCGCAGTGATTCCTCTAAATGTCGCGTTCGTTTCTCCTGAGCGTCACCGAGCGTCTCGATAACCCTTCGGATCTCGCTCAGATCCACAGCGTCTCTCGTCTCCTCTAATCGTTTGTCGTGATCGACGAGCGAGGCTTCGCTCTTCTTCTCGAGGTGTCGCAGAACGTCCACTTCGGTTTTTACGTCGTAATACTGTAGGAGAATATTCCGAATTCGCTTATTCATATCTTCCAGCTGTTTTCGTAGCTCGTTCGTTAGAACTTTCGACTCCTCGCTCCTTACGCGAAGCGCGTTGTCGACGTAACCCTTGGTCGTCGCGTCGGTATCGTCGATCGGTGTATCCAAATGGCGTATCTTGCGTCTGTTGACGTCGTAGTCGTCCGGATTAAGGTAGAGCGCGCTGCGACGCACATACGCCCGCAGGGATGCGATCGTCGAACGATCGTCAACGTCGCGTTGCCTCTCCAGAGACTTTCCGAATTTGTTCACGGACATCATGCCCTCGCGGGTGACGAATCTACCGCGCGCGATAATCTGCTCGTAATCTCGGCGATCTGCATATCGTATTTGAGAAACAATCTGGCTACGCGCGTCATAGATTCCTCCAATTCGCCGATCGATCTAACCGTGCTCTCGTTCATCTGCGACAGCAACGTTCGAGTGCTCGCCGAGAATTCGCTCGTCTCGGAGATTTTCGTTTCCGCGTCTCGAAACGCGCTGTCCACGTAGCTTTTACTCGCGGCGTCGGTATCGGTTCTAGGTGCGGCTAAACGCCGTATGATTTTGTCTCTAGCGTCGTAGTAATCGTCACTTAGACAGAGCGCGTTATTACGCACATAGCGACGCAAGGAATCGATCGACGGTCGCGAGCGTGCCCTGTCGCCTCCGCCGAACGACTCCAACGGTTTTCCGAACTTGTTCACCAACATAACGGGAATACCGGTCGCCGCGAGCGCGCGCCGCGTTTTACTCGATCGCGTCGATCTCGCGAAGCTCCTCGAGTATCGATAGAATCTCGTTGTCGTGAGCGTCGTTGCCAGCTCGTCTAGAGGCATCGAGCAATCGAAGACGATCGACTAGTTCGTTGGGATCGTCCCAATGAACGTACTCGATTCCTTTGTCTCTCACCCGCATAGCGAATGGAACAGAGTCGATCTCTTTTTTCTCGCTTTACCAGTACCAGCGCCACTTTTGTCTCTATCGAGCAATAGCGGCGCGATGATATGCTTGTACTTGAAACCTTTGTTTCCTAGAATGGGCATAAGCGCGTTGTGACCACGCCGATGGGCGTTTGTAGTTAACAGTATACTCTTGTACGTTTGCTTGTCGTTCTCCGTGTACACGGCGTCGTCGGGAAGTCTCTTGAAGATCAACTCGTATAAGCCCGGGGTACCCGGATATCGCGTGTCGCCCACGATTACGCTGTCATCGGCGGTCACGTCGAATCGCCTGTCGCCAAGCATCGAGCCGTCTAAGTCAAAGTACACTCCGTAAACGTGATCGATCTCGCTCTGTCTGTCCCCGCTTAGAAGCGCGCCCATATATTTGCGACCTAACGGTCCCCATTGCGCGTTCGAGATCGATTCTTCCGATGCGTTTCTAGTCGCGCGATTCACCGTCGCGATCAAGGGCGATCTCATCGAGAGGCGTCTCTTCGTCGATCTAGACGGTCGTCGTCGTCATCGGTCTCGCGTTTCCTCTTAGCGCCGACGAACGCGATCGAGTCGATTTCCTCGGTCGACTCGTCTCGCGCGGTGTTCTCGGCGATTCGTTTCAACGGCTGAACGATCGGCTTGAGTCGCCTCTCCAGCGCGATCTCCTCTTCTATCTCACCGGTCTTTAACTCTCTGTACTTTTTACGTATAGAGTTCTAAGTTTTCGCGATCTCTCGCGCCGTTTTTTCCTGCCGAGCGACGTCCGTACCAACCGCAGCGTCAACGTTCATACTCGCAGCAGCGTCAACGTCCATCCTCGTAGCACAACTGATTGGTTTACACCACGGCGAAATCGTTAAATCCTCGTCTGTATCTACCATTCCTTAACGCGCTGTCTTTATCGATGACTACGAAACCATATTTGCGTTTCCAACACGCGCGACACAAGGCGTAAAACTTCTCATACGACATATCCGTGTTCACGTGCTCGTTGTAAACGTGCTTTAGATTAGTGCCATCCTGCTTAAACAGAATCAAGAGATTCGCGTTGTCGCGTATCAGGTGTTTTGGAATTTTAGCGTATGTCTGACAAAGATAGAAACAATCGATGTTCGAGTGTCGACCCATGGCGAAATATTCCCTGATCGCGTTCTGCTTGTCACAGGCCACGTCGTCGAACACGAATATCGAATCGGGAAGCGCCTCGCTCGGTGGCACGACGTCGCTATTGTTTGAGAACGCGCGATAGCCGATCTCGTCCATCGACTCGAGCAGTTCCGCCAGGTATCGATACTTTGGTTGTTGCAGGGATTTCGAGTAGACGTACACGTTCTCAAAGCGCGCGCCGTGCGGACTTTCGAGCATGCTTATCAACACGTTCGTTTTACCGCAATTGGAGGGGCCGCAAATGATGCAACGTATCGTGTTCGGTAGTAGAGGGCCGTGTCTGCGCGCCCTCCCGACCGCGTCGCCCGAGATTCGTCGAGCCTTACGGTCGAGATTGAGCACTCCTATAGCCGGCGACCGTCGAACGAATCGCATTTACGCGCGCTCGCTTCGAGGAGTCACGACCGATAATCGTTCCACTTATACTCGACGGCGATTCGATCGCGCACAGTGATCGGTATGTTTCCCCTATTGACGGACAAACGCGATATTCTCAATCTATCCACCCAACAGTTGCGACTTATCCCGAAGTTCGTTCTCGTGCGCGATTTCGACAGATACGTGGAGCTACTGTGGAACAGACTACCCGATCATCTGAGAGCGGACCCCGAGGTACAACGTTGTCGCGTGTGTCTGGAGCATTATAATCGTCCGTGGCAACAATCGCATATAGACGGTCCTGCGCCTCTTATCAAAAATTGTAACGAATGCTTAGCGGCGCGGGACTACTCGATACAGCGATAAACGCGCTTCCCTTCGAACTACATATTCCCGGGTATCAATTTTGCGGGCCCGGCACCCATCTCGCGAAGCGATTGGCGCGCGGCGATCGAGGCGTAAATCCGTTGGATGCGGCGTGCCGCGAGCACGACATTGCCTATTCGCGAAATAAGAAACTCGCCGATCGCCACGACGCCGACCGAGCTCTCGCCGAGAAAGCGCGCGAACGTATAACGGCCGGAGATTCCACCCTCGGTGAGAGAGCCGCCGCGACCGCCGTATGGGCTGCTATGAAAGCAAAAACAAAGCTAGGTATGGGTTTGAGAAAGAAGAGGAGGAAGACGACAACGAGGAGGAGGATACTTCCAACGGTGAAACGCGGAGGCTTGTTACCCATTTTTCCGATATTAGGCGCGCTCGGTTCTTTGATCGGTGGCGCGGCGGGTGTCGCGAAGGCGGTAAACGACAGTAAAACCGCACGGCGTCAACTGGAGGAATTGCAACGTCACAATCGAGCGATGGAGGGTCACGGATTGCATCTAGCGCCTTACAAACGTGGCAGCGGTGTGACGAAAAGAACCGAAAAAAAAAATCATGGAAGGAAACGTTATAATCGCTCGAGTTACCGCTCTCCGGCATTACGACGAACGAACAGCTGAACCGCTCGGCGCGTCGTCTACGAGTGCCCTTCTTCAGAGGAGTGTTTATGCGTGACGCATTACCATCGAAGGCGCGACGTAACGAGAGCGGCATCGTGAATCTCGACGACTCGATGGGCTCGGGTACTCACTGGGTCGCCTATGCGAAGAGGGGAAACGACCGATCGATTTTCGCGGAGAGGAGATAACGGCGCGACTTCACGTGCGACGACGAAGGCATTAGAGAGAGAAATGCGCGAGAGCGAAAGATGCTCGTTCTGAACGAGTGGTACACGAGAGGAGGAGGAGACGCAAACGCTACATCCGCGATCCTACCGCAAAACGACGCGACGAGGAAGGCGCGCGAGGGAAGAGCGAACGAGCTGAACGCTGCGAACGTTGCGTTCTTAAGATCTTTAGGTTTCGTCGTGAAGAATCGACATGGCGAGCGACATTTTAAGTATCGGAGGTGCCCGATCTTTGACGATCGTATCGTGAGAATAAAGAAACCTTACAATCCGTTCGCTAACACAACGTTCGCATACAGCGACGAGATACGAATACCTATACAGCAACAAGATCTGTATACGTTGCCATGCGAAAGTTTTCTATACATCGAGGGAAAATTCGCGATAAGAGAGAGCGCGAAGGAAGGAACGACGAAGGAAGGCACGGCGAAGGAAGTTACGAGAGCGAGGCTAGTCAACAACTGCGTCGCGTTTATGTTCGACGAGATTCGATACGAGCTCAATGGCGTGGAGATCGATAAGAGCAGAAACGTTGGCATAACGACCTTGATGAAAAACTACGCATCGTTGAGCTACGAGAGAGATAGAGCTTTACAGAACACCGGATGGGAAATACCGCCTATAGCGTTGGACGATTTCAACTTTTGCGTGCCTCTCAACGTACTCCTCGGTTTCTGCGAGGATTACAAACGCATAGTGATAAACGCGCGACACGAACTCATTCTGATACGCGCTCGCAACGATATCAATTGCGTCGTGGCACATTCAGATCAGAGACCAAAGATCACCTTGTTGAGAATACAGTGGCGAATGCCACACGTGATACTTAATGACGTTAACAAACTGTCGCTTCTGCGAACGTTGGACAGTGGACGATATCTGAGCATGGGCTTTCGTTCGTGGGATCTGTACGAATTTCCGCTGTTGCAAAGTACGACCAAGCATTCCTGGGCGGTAAAAGCGGCGACGCAATTGGAGAAACCACGATACGTGATCTTCGCGCTACAGACCGGAAGGAAAAACGTACCGTCGGAAGACGTTTCTAAATTCGACGATTGCAAACTGACTAATGTAAAACTCTATTTGAATTCCGAGTTCTATCCCTACGACGATATGAATCTAGATTTCGAGCGTAACAAGTTCGCAGTGCTGTACGATATGTATCTGAAATTTCGAAAGACGTATTACGGGTGCGAGACCTGCGAACCGTTCATGACTGTCACTAGATTTCTGCAATACGGTCCGCTAGTGGTCATCGATTGCTCCCACCAGAACGAATCGATCAAGAGCGCCACCGTCGACGTTCGTGTAGAATTCGAATGCAAAGAGAACGTTCCGGCTAACACAACGGCTTATTGTCTCATCATTCACGATAGAGTTGTAGAGTATAACCCACTGACGAACGTCGTACGTAAACTCACGTGATCGCGGTTTTCCTACGAGAACGATGCCAAACGTACCGATCTTCGTCGATCTGCAAGGTTTTACCGTTCGGGAGAAATTTATGGTTAAAGAGGTGGCGATATTAAAAAATGGAAAAGAGCTAACTCATCGAATATTTCGAGAAGCGATACCCTGGAATCTTCTTACAAAGACGGAAAAATCTAAAGCGTGCTGGATATCCTCCAATCATCACGGCCTGCAGTGGAGCGACGGCGACGTCGCATACAGACTCTCGAAGCACGTGATTCGAAACGGCTTGTGCGATCAATCGCGAGACGCGCCTAAACGAGTGTACGTCAAAGGCTTGGAGAAAAAGAAGTGGTTAGAGGAAATTCTCGGCTGCGACTTCATCGCGGACCACGACGTGATCGTCGAGACTATCGACGCGGATTTCGAGGATATAGGGCGCCTAAGCACTCTGGACGACGTTCGAGCATTTCACTGCGAGCGTCACGCGAAGCATTGCGCTATGGAGAACGTGTGCAAACTGTACGACTGGTGGTCGAAACGACGGGAATGTATCACCGAATTGTAATATCGCTTTAACGACTTATATCATATGTCAGATTGGTTTTTAATTATTGTATTATATCAGATTCAGTGCTTATATATTATAATTAGATTCATTGCTTATACTATAATCGAATTCTTTTATCGCTCGCTATACTTATATATATGCTTGAGGAAATACAAAAACATTATTTACGATATATCTCACTTTATTTCATCTCAATCTTACATCCCAAAGTACAGAGCAACGAGTTCGCAATCGATAATGTCGTTACGATCCAAAGTACAGAGCAACGAGTTCGCAATCAATAATATCGTTACGATCGTAGGCATCGCTATCGCGTATGACTCTCGAGATATTTTCCGTATCCTTAGCAGTGAACGCGATATCCTTGAAACGCGCCAATTTCGCATCGATTTTTCCTAATATCTTGGTCAACGAGATGACGAGTCTGCTGATGCAATGCTCGAGCTCGAACATGTTATTCACTGTTTCCTTCGACATGGCCAAGCGAGCCGCGGATGTTTCCAGGCGTAATATCGTCAAGTTGTTGATTTTTCCGAAACGCACGGTCATATTTCCAATATGCGACGGGGCGGGAAAGGACGGTTCTCCGTTGGTACTCTGCAGATACTTCGAGAGAACGTGTCGTTGCTCGACAAGCTGTCTCCACGTATCGGGCGACATCGAGACCTCCTTGCCATGACTATCTCCCAGGATAATATTCACGCGCGAGGAGCGTTCAAGAGTGACACATACATTAAGAAACTTGTATCCCGTCTTAGTCAAGGAATATTTTCGTTCTAGAATTCTAACTGGATTGTTCGTACAACCGGCGTTACTATGACTCGACGCGATCGGCCTGTCATCGTCGAGCGTCCTTTTCCTCCTTTTCACGTCGTCGCTCTCGTCGACTCGGCGCGTCTCGGAATCCTGCGAGTGCTCGATATCGTACATCTTTACGATCGAAGAGATCGCGCGATACTGTTCGTAAATGTTTCGTATCCTTAGCTCTATACACTATACGAAAACTTCCGTGCCTCTTCCTCCTCCCTCTCCTCTTCTAAATCATCCTCGCTCGAAAATACATTCCTCATCTGAGCGAGTCTTTTCAAAAGAGCGCGCAATTGCTCTAACAGTCCGTCCCTTGGACACACGATACTAAAAATCTCTAAATCAAATTTACCAGCCATAGTTACACTTCTAGTAAATTCGTTGTACTTGAAGAACTGTCGTTTAACGAGAAAGTACAGATTACCGTCGATGTATCGAACGGCGGACGTTACAGCGGGTGGAATCCCCGGAAATATCGCGTGCAACGAGTTATGTCTAACGGCTATCATCGAGCAATCGTCGATCTCGGCCACGATCTCGTCGTTGTAAATCGCGAACGTTCGCCCCGCGTTAGTATTAACCACAGCGTTGATTTTCGCGTTGGGAGGAAGATTCATATCCTTCAATTTCCTCGGCCAACCCGGTACTAGCTCGAAACTCGGATATTCTATCATGTAAACCGTATCATCTACGAACAATACGAGTTGGCCCGAGGGTCGTCGATACGCGCCCGCCAAACGCGTAAAATTATCGGGAAGAAAACGCAGATAGTCGGTCAGTAACAACGACCTGCCGTAAGATTTTCCGTTTAGATCGATCGACCATAAGTGGCGTCGATACGCCACGTACATTCTATTTTCTAACACCAACACCGCATCGACGCGTCGCAACGCGCACAGATCCGCGGAATCTCCCGTGTCGCGCGTCGCGATCGTGGTCGTCGCTACGGTCGTCGTAACTGGTCCCGCAATTTCGCTCTTATTTTTTAAACCGTATAAATTTTGAATGGCGAGAAAATCCGCCTCGCTCAATCGCACGGGAAAGGTCTTAGAGGGAACAAAAGCGTACATTATCGCATTTTTCAGAGGAGTGTGATGTAATCCTAACGCGTGACCGATCTCGTGCGTCAACGTATGCAGCAGATGAATCGTATCGTCAGGATTAGCGGTCAGCTCGATGTGCCACTTCTCCGCGTTATCCACGTGCACCTCCGACACTTCGGACGATGGTAAAAAAGCGTGAGCTAGCACGTTTCCTAGTCCGTCCAACAACGACGGACATATTCGGCTACCTCGATGCCGAGGATCTACGAACGTGTGAAAACCCTTCCGAAACGATATCACGATATCGGGATTTATCGAATCGCGCTCGAACGTCAGCGACGAATTCGCAGCCCACATCTCGAACGCGACCTCGGTGACTCGTAGAACGCTCTCGCTCGCCAGGTGAAAGTTCCAAGTGAGATGCGTCTTCGCCCATTTTCTCGGAGATTTGTCCAAGTCACTCGATATATCTTTGACGCCGCATCGCGGTTTACGCATCTGTTCCAATGTAGCTTCATTAAGAACACCATCACCAGGTATACGATAATACTCCTGGAAAAGCGCAACCGCGTGTCTCAGAGCCAACGTCGCGTTATCTGATATCGTTTGCACGTTATCGCCGTCCAGGTATCCGTAGGTTTGCAAAAACCGAATCGCCTCCTCGTCGCTATCGGCGGCGGAGTCGCTATCAGCGACGGAATCGCGAGTCGCCGCGATAACGGCTATCGCGCACGCGATCACGGCGATCCCGCGCGCGGGCATCATCATCGCGCGAGACGGGAGTCTAATCGACACTGCGCGTCGCCGACCGAAATACGCGCGAACCGTTCGATCGATGTCGCCATTTCGCGAGAGGGCGGAGACCGACGCGATGAGTCGATCCGAGTCGCGAATCGAAAATTTATCATTAAAAAGTACACAATAGAGAACAAAAGTAAAAGCATGACAACGATAGAATAGAAACGAAATAAACGATAGACTAATCTTCTATCGCCGTTGCGGTCAGACTTCCCGTAGTCACGCGTAGCGAGCGCGAAAATGACGCATCGCACAACATTCACATTCCTAATGAAACATTCCCTCGTTATTAATATTCCTACGACAATTTCCTTCTCGCGCGATTCCCACTCGTCTCTCTCTCATACGTTCTCGAAACGAGAAAAAACTCTATCTCTCTCACAATCGGTTAATCGACGCAACAACGATGCGTATTAATGACGATTCGCATTACTCTTTCTTTATTTCAGTATATCTCGTACATATATTTGTTGTTTTTTATTACTCGGCATCATATTTGTACACACTTTTACACATATATTTGTGTACATATTCTTATACATATATTCATATTAGTATACATATTATTAATATATATTCTTTTACATAGACATATTAGTACATTCTCTTTTACATATACTCGCGCTCTTCGCTACAATCGAATTAGTATACATATTATTAATATATATTCTTTTACATAGACATATTAGTAAATTCTCTTTTACATATACTCGCGCTCTTCGCTACAATCGATACCCCTGACGATAATTCGCGCGAGCGTCATAGCTATACGTCCCTACTCGCTGTCGCACTCGACGCTTCTCGCTTCCCCGCGCACTCCGGGCACTCTCCTCAGATCATCGGCGACTCGATCTATCAACTGTTGCATCAACTGCTTCTTCCGATCCGACACGGAGTTCAAAAATTGAACTCTCAATTTCGCGTATTTCCACCAGGTGCGTCTCTTCTTCTTAACTATATCCTTGACGTTATACACGTACATTCGAACCAATTCACAATCGGTCCCTTTCTCGCCCGGAGATCTCGCCTCGAGCTGTCGTCCACCCTTCAACTTCGTCACGTACTGAACGAATCGATCAGCCTCCTCCTTATCTCCAGATAAAGACGCGAACAACGCGTCTAAACCACTGCCACAACTTTCATCATTCCCTCTCGTAGTACTCAGACGCGCAAGATACTTCTCGTACTCGTCGTCGAGATCCCCCTTCGTCGTTTTCAAACGCGCCAGATACTTCTCGTACTCGTCGTCGAGATCCCCTTCGTCGTTTTCAAACGCCCCAGATATTCCCAGTAATCTCGTAGCCAACTCGAAGCCTCCGTTATCTCGATCTCCATAAGCGACGCACGCTCGTCCGGCGTCGCGGAACTCTCGACCAAGCAAACCATGCTGTCCCCAGAACAGTACGAGTTCCACGGACCCTTTCGACTCCAGACATCAGTGACGATACGTATAGCGTTCCTCATACGCTCGGCCTCGCGTATACGCGCGATCGGCTCCGTTCCTCGGTGAACCGCCAGATGTTTAAACAGAAACGCCATCATCAGCAAATTACACGCCGCCGAATGCATAGACGTCCACATCGCGCGCATCAACTCGAGCGAGTCGACCGCGTCGCTCTCGACCTCCGCCGATATCTCGTTCTCCTCTTCCCGCTCGATCGTAGGCCGTTTCTCACGCCCCATCGTCATCGCGCGTTTCTCCCGTTCCACTATCTCGCGTTCCATCTCTCTCGAAAACTCGAGCGAATCGTCTAAGAGCGATATTATCTCCGGATCCTTCAATTGACTCTCCAGAACATTACACTGACTCTCCGAAACATTAGACTGACTCTCCATCTCGCAAACTAACAATATATCGTCGACACTCCTAGTTAAATACTCTCTAAAGCGGCGTAAACAGGACGCGCTAGATCCGGCGGAAAACGCGAATCGCCTCGACGCGCCTAATCGGGACGTTATGGAAAACAGACACGCGTCTAAGGCGACGCGACAAACCGCAACATCCTGCGAACGACGCGA
>JAECZD010000134.1:0-44810 GCA_024349325.1 Pogonomyrmex californicus | reverse complement strand
GAATTGATTTCATACAGACATTTTTTACATGATCTCATACATTTTATTTCTAAAAATATTATCTTTTTAAAAACTAAATATAGAGCGTATTAAATGTCGTAAAAATTTCATTTAAAATATTTATTTAAAAAAAAGAATATATATATATATGCAATAAATATCGTAATTTTAACAGTGATTTTATTTTCTTGTAAATACATTGTTTATTATGGAAGCAAGAGAATATTTTTATACGTATGTATACGCGTTTTTATTTAAGAAGAGAAAGTTCTTATTTGATGCGATATATTATAAATATTTATTATTGTAACCGCAATACATACACACATACACACACACACACACACTACACACACACACACACATACACACACACACACACACACACACACACACCACACACACACCACACACACACACACACACACACATGCGCGCGCGCGTATGCGTATATATATATATATTGCGGTTACAATAACAAATATTTATAATATATCGTATCAAATAAGAACTTTCTTCTTAAAAATGTAGAAAGGTATATACAAAATGTGTATAAAAAAATACTCTCTTAGCTTCCATAATAAACAATATATGTTATAAAAAAATAAATCACTGTTAGATAATTAAGATATTTTTTTTATTAAAAATACAATGCATTTATTAACGCTTTAACAATAATCTGTTTAATATATAAAAAATTTAATATAACAAATAAAAGCTTCTATCAGAAAAACTATCAGAAATACTAAGAAATAACTGAACAATTATAAGTTTAGTAATATTACTGCAAAAATAATATATATAGCGTAAAAAATATAGAGAATTTTTTATATTTGTCGACATATTATAATCGATTATCATCCAAAGATGCAAGAATTGCCTAAGATTAAAAGAAGTTATGTTTATAAATAATATATTATATATTATCCATGAAAATTTACTTTTCTTCAATTTATCTTTTATAAAACATACATAATATATACAAATATAATACATACATAATATATACAAATATAAAAAATATAAATTATTCTTTCTTAATAATTAGGATTTAATAAGATATTTATCAATTTGGTAACATTGAAATAATTATTAAAAACAAATATAAGATAATACTTCGAATTTAACAGAGTATAGTAAAATTAACGGAAGTAAGAATCAAACATTGTCCAAAATATAAGTAAACAATTATAATTTTCAATTTAATGTTAAATTAATAAGTTGTTGGATAACAAAAATCATTATAATCATTAATTGTCATATTAATGCATCTGTTATCATTTATTTTTTACAATAGGTTATTACTTACATAATATGCTTACTTATTGTTAATAATATATGATATACTCAATACATGTTACATATTAAGTAAATATATATATTAGGTGTACAAAAAAGTTCTGAGCTTTTTTTTGTAAAATTCAATCTTTATTCAAAAACAAACAAAAAAATATTAATCAGCGAAATATTCCCCGTTTGCAACGACCTTTTGCCATCTTTCGGGTAGCTTGCGAATTCCTTGACGATAGAAGCTCACCGGCTTCGAAGCGATAAAATCATCAATGCGTTCTCTCCATTTTCGTATCTCTTCAAATCTCACGAAATGTGTATCAGCCAAATGATGCTGCAGCGACCGGAATAGGTAATAATCGGAAGGCGCCATGTCTGGGCTATATGCCGCGTGCGGGAGAAGTTCCCAGCCTAACGCAAAGATATGGTCCTGAGTCGCTTTCGCAACATGTGTCGAGCATTGTCATGAAGCAAGATCACTTTACGACGTCCTTGGCCAGTAAATGGCCTCTTTTCTTCTAATGCATCGCTCAAATTGGTCAATTGTTGTAGCGGTCTGCCGTGATTGTTTCACCCGGTTGTAACAACTCGTAATACAACACACCTTTCCAATCCCAGATACAGAGCAAAACCTTCTTGGCGTGGATATTGGGCTTTGGCGTCGATGTCGAAGGTCGACCAGGGTCAACCCGATTTTCTACGTTTAGGGTTATCATAAAGAATTCACTTTTCATCGCCTGTAATAATTTTGTGCAGAAAATCTTTTTTCCGGAACTTTGAAAGCAAAGTGAGTGCAGTGTCACGCCGACGATTTTTGTTGTCTTCGGACAATTCATGCGGAACCCATCTGCCTTCCTTCTGAATCTTTCCCATCGTATGTAAACGTACGGAAATGGTTTGCTGCGTAACGCCAAGCTGTTCTGCAAACTCCTTTTCAGTTTGCGCAGAGTTTATATTCAGCAGTGCTTGCAATTCGTCTATTTCAATTTTTTGAGGGCGTCCAGCACGCGGTTTATCTTCAAGACTGAAATCTCCTTGGCGAAATTTTTGATACCATCTTTTACATGTAGTATGACTTACAGCGTTCTCTCCATATACAGCACAAATCATTGCAGTGGCTTCAGCAGCATTTTTCTTCAGATGAAACGCGAAGTGGATGAAAAATCGAATATGCTCTTTTGTTATTGCCATCATGAACACTATTAATTTTTGAGGTTATGTGCATCAAACGCCAAACCGTATGGCATTTTAGAAGGCCAAATGTCAACGCTTTAAAACCGCAAAAGGGCGGGAAGATATATAAAATTTAAATTGTTATTTGTTGTATGAAATCTAAAGCTCAGAACTTTTTTGTACATCTAATATGTATTGGATTGTCGGAAAAGTCATGACAAAGTCATGACAAAGAAGATATTTTTTCTATGTTTTTCAAAGGTCATTTATTTATATAAAGAGCAAAGATCAATCAATGATATATTGTCCGTTTTGTTCGATAACCTTTTGCCATCTTTCAATAAGTTTCATAATTCCTCGTTCATAGAAGGACCTGTTATCAGCAAAAGACTGAACAAAGTGCTGATTTACAGCCTCATCTGAATTAAACGTTATACCATGCAAGGAGAGATTGCATGCATTTGAAGAGAACGAAACAAGTGGAAGTCTGATGGCGCAAGGTCAGGCGAATATGGTGGGTATGGCAACACATTCTCACATCCAAGTTCCAATAATTTTTGACGGGTGGTCAAATTTGTGTATAGTCTCGCATTGTCGTAATGGAACACAACTCCTCTACGATTAACGAGCTCTGAACGTTTCTGGATGATGAATTCGTTCAAACTGTCCAATTGCCGACAGTACACATTCGAATTGATTGTTTGATTCCTTGGTAGGAGCTCGAAAAATACGACCTTTAAAATCCCACCACACTGAAAGCATAACCTTCCTCTAATAAATGTTTGTTTTTGATGTCATTTGAGGTGAATCATCACGTCGGGATCAAGATCATTTGCGCACCACATTGTTGTAAACAATCCACTTTTCATCACCAGTTATCAATCGCTTCAAAAAAGGATCATTTTCTTTACGTTTAATGAGCATATCGCAGATATTTATACGCGCCGTCAAATGAATTTCTTTGAATTCATGAGAAACCCAAATATCGAGCTTGCTTAAGTATCCCAGCTTTTTCAGATCGTCGTGAATGCTTGAATGATGGATGTTCAATATTTTTACAATCTCTCGTGTCGTGTAACGTGGGTTTGACTCGATCAATGCCTTTATTTTGTTGTTATCAACGTCGGTGGGTCTCCCTGACCAAGAAGCGTCGTTGAGGTTAAAATCACCAGCATAGAATTTTGTGAACCATCGTTGGTACTAATGTTCTTGTAGAGCATTGTCAAAACGTAAACTTTATGCAACTTTTCACAACGCTTCACGCGCGTTCTTCCCGGAAGTAAAACTGTAATATATGGCAAAAATGCAGTTTAGTCTTCCATGTTCAACTTGTTATAAAATCTCTAAAATTCCACCAAATCGCTCAATTTTTTTTTAGAATAAAGCTAGAATTGTCAGCTGTCAACTGACATAGCAATAACATAGATGCGAATGACACTAATACTTCCAAAAATGAACTAGCGCCATCTGTTACAAAAATGGATCATGACTTTTCCGACAACCCAATATATTAGAATATAACACACGCATACACACACACACGCACGCACGCACGCACGCACGCACGCACGCACGCACGCACGCACGCACGCACGCACGCACGCACGCACGCACGCACGCACGCACGCACGCGCACGCACGCACGCACGCACGCACGCACGCACGCACGCACGCACGCACGCACGCACGCACGCACGCACGCACGCACGCACGCACGCACGCACGCACGCACGCACGCACGCACGCACGCACGCACGCACGCACGCACGCACGCACGCACGCACGCACGCACGCACGCACGCACGCACGCACGCACGCACGCACGCACGCACGCACGCACGCACGCACGCACGCACGCACGCACGCACGCACGCACGCACGCACGCACGCACGCACGCACGCACGCACGCACGCACGCACGCACGCACGCACGCACGCACGCACGCACGCACGCACGCACGCACGCACGCACGCACGCACGCACGCACGCACGCACGCACGCACGCACGCACGCACGCACGCACGCACGCACGCACGCACGCACGCACGCACGCACGCACGCACGCACGCACGCACGCACGCACGCACGCACGCACGCACGCACGCACGCACGCACGCACGCACGCACGCACGCACGCACGCACGCACGCACGCACGCACGCACGCACGCACGCACGCACGCACGCACGCACGCACGCACGCACGCACGCACGCACGCACGCACGCACGCACGCACGCACGCACGCACGCACGCACGCACGCACGCACGCACGCACGCACGCACGCACGCACGCACGCACGCACGCACGCACGCACGCACGCACGCACGCACGCACGCACGCACGCACGCACGCACGCACGCACGCACGCACGCACGCACGCACGCACGCACGCACGCACGCACGCACGCACGCACGCACGCACGCACGCACGCACGCACGCACGCACGCACGCACGCACGCACGCACGCACGCACGCACGCACGCACGCACGCACGCACGCACGCACGCACGCACGCACGCACGCACGCACGCACGCACGCACGCACGCACGCACGCACGCACGCACGCACGCACGCACGCACGCACGCACGCACGCACGCACGCACGCACGCACGCACGCACGCACGCACGCACGCACGCACGCACGCACGCACGCACGCACGCACGCACGCACGCACGCACGCACGCACGCACGCACGCACACGCACGCACGCACGCACGCACGCACGCACGCACGCACGCACGCACGCACGCACGCACGCACGCACGCACGCACGCACGCACGCACGCACGCACGCACGCACGCACGCACGCACGCACGCACGCACGCACGCACGCACGCACGCACGCACGCACGCACGCACGCACGCACGCACGCACGCACGCACGCACGCACGCACGCACGCACGCACGCACGCACGCACGCACGCACGCACGCACGCACGCACGCACGCACGCACGCACGCACGCACGCACGCACGCACGCACGCACGCACGCACGCACGCACGCACGCACGCACGCACGCACGCACGCACGCACGCACGCACGCACGCACGCACGCACGCACGCACGCACGCACGCACGCACGCACGCACGCACGCACGCACGCACGCACGCACGCGCACGCACGCACGCACGCACGCACGCACGCACGCACGCACGCACGCACGCACGCACGCACGCACGCACGCACGCACGCACGCACGCACGCACGCACGCACGCACGCACGCACGCACGCACGCACGCACGCACGCACGCACGCACGCACGCACGCACGCACGCACGCACGCACGCACGCACGCACGCACGCACGCACGCACGCACGCACGCACGCACGCACGCACGCACGCACGCACGCACGCACGCACGCACGCACGCACGCACGCACGCACGCACGCACGCACGCACGCACGCACGCACGCACGCACGCACGCACGCACGCACGCACGCACGCACGCACGCACGCACGCACGCACGCACGCACGCACGCACGCACGCACGCACGCACGCACGCACGCACGCACGCACGCACGCACGCACGCACGCACGCACGCACGCACGCACGCACGCACGCACGCACGCACGCACGCACGCACGCACGCACGCACGCACGCACGCACGCACGCACGCACGCACGCACGCACGCACGCACGCACGCACGCACGCACGCACGCACGCACGCACGCACGCACGCACGCACGCACGCACGCACGCACGCACATGTCTTTGATTTTGGCAACTACCGTTTTGTTGGACCAACATAAGAAGCGTTGCAATCATTACAGCAGATTTTGTTAATAATATTATTTGAAATATAAATTTCTGTCTTTATGGATCTTAATAAATCTACTGAGTTTAAAACTCTATAACCTACAATAGAATTTAGATCTGTCGACAGTTGATGTAACTAATTCAGAAATATATTTTATATACGAAAATATAATGTAATTCTTGCTTGACAGTTCAGTATTGTATATAATTTTCAGTTCAGTTTTGTATATAATTTTCCACATTATATACAATAGGAGTTGCACGGTTAACAACATTTAGTTTAAAATTTGTTAATAATAAGATCTTGTGATCTTTTGCGTATGTGTACGCGCTTTTTCTCAAATGCCGTGTGACTGAAGGAAACGGAAATAGATCTGCTTCTTCTTCATATAACTTCATATAACTTCGTATTCTAGTTATCTTGCAAATTGACTTTATTATCACATTTTTAGATGTTGATACAACGGCTAGCAATCGCAATGTGTTGGGATATGCACCGAATGAACAAAAAAGACTAACTTTTCTCGAACCAGGAGAGCTGCTAGAGTACGTTTCTTTTCTGACGAGAGTGCTATCTATTAGCGGCCAGCAAAGAACCCTGAAACCATAACTAGGCGCGAGATTGCACTAATTTTGAACAATTATTTAGTTATACAGATACTGGTTCGTGGTCGGGCCTCGTCGTGGCACACGCCTTCCCTTCTTATTCTCTTTTTATAAAACTAAGATCATCAAGTATAATTATAAAGATAATAAATTGGATAGAGAAAAGCGCCTATATGCTGCCGCTCTTGAAAGAGTCATCTTTCAACGCACAATAACCATAATAAGCTTCATTAAACCTTGCCAAATTAATAAATAAACACAAAAAATAGACCACAGTTTGGTGACAAAAAACAAAAAAACTACCTTACATCTACTATATAATAATAGAAAGGCATAAGTTACTTAATGTGTGATGACTGCTAACGTTGAAATGTGAATCAAGAATAAATCTTATAGGTCAGGTTGGTCCATGAGAAGCAAGCACAATCAAGTAATATGTACGCGCGTTACGGGCGTTTATATGTGCCTTTGGCAGTCTAAATAATAGCCACTCGTATCATTTCATCGTCGTCTGCACATATGCCTTGTATTCTACCGAGACTCCAAGACAATGGCGGTAAGTTATTTTCGATTAAGATAACCATTTGACCAATTTTTATTGCTGATTCTTCCGTTTGCCACTTGGTTTCTCTATTGGAGTTGCTGCAAATACTCATGCATCCAGCGTTTCCAAAAATGCTATCTCAGGTGCACATATTGCCATTTTGAGAGACGATTTTGAGAGACGATTTACTGGCACATTTTCTAAAGAGTGCTCAAGATATGCTATCAATGGTGAGCCTATGATAAAATGGCCTGGCATTAGGAAACTTAAGTATTTTGAATCAACAGATGTAGGCGTAATTGGACGCGAATTTAAAATGGCTTCCATCTGAATAAAAGCGTTTCGAGTTCCTCGTATTTTAAATGGGCGTCCCTTGTTATTTTAGGTAGATGTCTTTTTGCAATCTTTACTGCAACCTCCCAGATTCCTCCATATGGAGTTCGAGACGGGATAAAATGCCATCGTATTCCCTGCTTAGAGACTTAATCTAATATTTGCTGCTGCACCCTACAGTCGTTGATAAGAGTTGTTAGCTCACGCAGTTCTCACTCGGCTCCAACGTTCAGACTATTATCAGAGAAAATGTTCGATGGGCAATCTCTTTTGGCTATGAAGCGTTTGAATACGTTTAAGAAAGCTTCGGATGACAGATTAAGTGCTAGCTCAATGTATATTACCTTGGTTGCCATGCACATAAAAATGGCTAGGTAGCACCTACAAGGTTTCGAAGAAATTGATTTTTAAAAAATGAGTCTAGTCGGCTGATATACGGGCGGGACACTTTATATGTTTAATCATTACTACTGCCCAAGAGCAGCAGTAGCACAGGCGGTAAAGCGTAGGCTTGGTAGACGTAGATTGCGTGTTCAAATCCTGTCGCGTATATTTTTTTCTTTATTAAAAATTTATTCGTATTTGTAATTATGTATTATTTGTAATTATTTTGTTACTGTAGATGTTCAAAAAAATTATTTATTTAATTATATCTGTATATTTTTTGTAAATAAAGTTTTTAGGTAGTTCTTGTAATAATTTAAAAAATCTCTATAAAGAAATATTAATATCTTTATAAGTTTAATTTTAATTTAATGTTATTAATTTTAATTACTTTCTGATTGTAATAAAATTTCATAAATTTACAAATAAATAATTAAATACTCGTGTATGAAATAATTATTATTACCATCATTATCATCATCGTCGTTATTCATATGGACACATAAATAAGAATGTAATAAAGACCATTATAATTTCTGATGAAATTGATGATTAGTGTAAACTATGGGCCATTGGCAAGAACGGCTGGATACGTATCGTTTTTTTTTCGCTCAAGAACAGCCTATATAAAGCGCATCAAAATATCCCGACCAGTCATCTAGTGTTCCCCTTGTTAGTACTTGTTCATCAACTTAGTACTTAATATTTTGCCTTGTGTCTTCTTTATGATATAAAGGCCCAGCATAGTTGACTCCGTAGTTCTCAAATATCTTACTGGATGCTTATACTTGCGAATAGGTTGGATAGGTTTCCCATAATAATAGAAACTGGTTTAAGAGAACTTTTAAAGCAGGTTATATATTTTTGTATAATTTGTCAAACAATATTTCGTGCAGACGTTAGCCAATATTTTTGCCAATATATTTGTATAGCTCCTAATGTGGCTTGCGCTTCAAATGAATTGCGTGAAAATACTTTTCATGTCCATGTATGATTATAAGATTCCTGCATCCATCGAGAGATTAGGACCATCATCTCTCTAGAGTACCGGTTATGGGAATTCGAGAGAATATACATGTATATATGTATATTGTGATATATGTATATATGTGTATCATTGTATTGTTGACGTGCTATTCTAAACACGTTATTTGCGATAAATATCATCATGCCTCGGTAGTTGAAAGGATAAGATACCTGTCCGGTAAGCAAGAGATCCAGGTTCGATTCCTGGCTGAGGTGATATTTTTTCGCAAAATAATTACGAGTTTTCACGACTGATTCGTGGTCGGGCCCCGTCGTGACGCACACTTCTTCTCACCCGCAATAAAAGAAAAATATTAGAAAGAAATAAAATGGCACCATTTTAAAAATTATTTTCCGATTTTTTCGAAATTTTTTTATCTTTAAAGTGCTGTAAAATAAATAATAATAAACATTTTGACTTTAGTGTGGGTCAGACGATAGCCAGACTCATATGTTTTAAGAATCTCTTTAGTTTTTTTGTTTCAGATAAGCAGAACAGCCACAATCATGGGCACCGTGCAGCGCCTTATTTTTTTCACGATCTCACAAAAACTATTATACAGGGCTTATTTCTTGGAATATTACAATAAAAAAATTCTGAAAGATACTTGAAATGTGTACTAATATGTAGCAGAAACCCTGATTTGAATAGACCTTCCGAATTTTTCAGAAAAAATTCATGAAGATAGCTTAAAAATCAAGCTTCTAGACGAAAATCTCCCCTTAAGAGCATTATTGACGTTTTTTGCGTTTCTGAAAAAGCGCAGGATATACGCGACAACATAAATAAGTTTGATCATTTGGAATATCGATAAAGTATGTTAGACGTAGCAGGAAGAACTGTTGGTTTTTTTCAAGTAATTCTTTTGGATTAATTGATGCGGCGCCTTGCTCATTACTCCTCGTCTAGGGAAAACCAGCGCGGTACTGATTATCAGATGTGTAAAAAGGCCAATGCGCCGAACATAACTCCCCGGATAATGGATCCGCAGGATTTTCATTTCTAATGTGATGCCAATACTGAGTGAGAGTAAGTTGTTGGATTTCTCCTATCTATTTGGAACAAAGATGGCCCAAGTCCGGCCATTTTTATTTTTCTGCACAATTGCAGAACCAGCTACGACATTACTATTATAGAATCTGTCCAAAATCATGTACTATCAATCTTACAAGGAAGACATCGTGAGACTTTGCTGACTACCTGCGCTAATAATAGAGCAGCGCATAATTGTAGTGAGATAAGGATATATTTTTTAATGAAGCTACTTTCGACTTGGAACAAAGTAGCACTACTGAGTGCTTTCCATTACCAGATGTGACCCTTAAATAGATGCACACTCTATACGCCTTTTCATTGGCATCTGCAAATCCGTGTATTTCCAGATGGGTGTATTGATTAACGGATATGACCAAACGAGGAATACTAATGTCTTTTAGCTCTTGTAATTCGCTTTCGTAACTCTTCCACTGTGTATCGCAATCAAGGGGAAGAAACTCATCCCAGTCTATCTTGAAGCACTACTTTGCATGACTATTTTGGCTATTACCGTTACTGACCCAAGCAAGCCAAATGGAAATTAGAGCGATACGTGATAGGATACTTCTTTTAGTAGGCTTCTTCAATGGCGAGAGAACAAGAATCTGAGACGAAATTCCAAACGATGCCCAAAGTGCGCCTTCGGTGTTGTTAACGCTTCCAAGGAAGAATTCTCTATGATCTATTGATATTGCTTAGTCTGAAGATTGGGCTCGTTGGAAGACCACTTATTTAATTCAAATCCTTCTTTTTGCAAAAGTTGAGCTATCTCGTACTTGATTTGTGATGTCTCTTCCACAGTGTCGGCTCCAGAAACCAAGTTGTCAACGTAAAAATCTCTCAAGGTAATTCTAGATGCCAGCGAATACTGTTCAGGGTGATTCTCGGCAAGCTTTCTTAGAGATCTGATTGCGAGGAAAGAAGCAGTGCCGTAGGTAACAATCATCAATTCAAAAGTTTTTACAGGATCCTCGTTCAATTCACGCCATACATTACGCTGTAAGGCTATTTGGTTTGGATCTACCAGGATCTGCCTATACATTTTTCTTATGTCTGCTGTTAAGGCTGAAGGTACTATATCTTGTTAAGATTGAGAATCGATCTTCAAAGCATCATTTAAAGAAACGCCTATAGTGCTTTTCTTTCTATCAAACACTACTCTGAAACTTATCGTTGTTCTAGCTTCGTTTCTCATTGCATGATGCGGGAGATAAAATGGTGGAATACTGTTGTTTAATATTTGCTCTTCATGTATTTCTCGCATATGTCCCAACGAGATACATTCGTCCATGAAGGCCTTGTATTCTTCATATAAATTTGGCTGAGACTCAAGACGATGTTCAAGTGCCTCAAAGTGCCGCTATACTATTTCACGTGACTCACTCAAGTTTGCTGATTGAATTGATTTTGTTTCACTGGCAACATAACGACGAATCTTCCTCTTCATTGTATTTTACATTTTCTAAGAAGATCCTCTCACATTATCTTTTTTCCTCGGACTATAGAGGCTCCGCAATATTATGCTAGTAGTAATAAATGGACAGTCATGGCGCTTCAAAATAAATGACGTCATTGGCGCCAATGACGTAACAGTGGGAGAAGAATGGATCAGATAGCGGCGCAAAAGGAGAGGACAAATAAATCTGGCATGTGGTGATAGAGTAGAAGGGGTAATCGAATTATCGGTTTATTCGTCCTGATTGGCTCTCTCCATAGTTGCCCAATGAGCTGATTGGCTTACTTCATAGTGTCCCGCGTGCTGATTGGCTTGCTCCATAGTGCCCCGGGTATTGATTGATTGCGGGACGATTTCGGCGAGTTTGAAAAAATTTTGGAGAGAACAAAAATGGCGGAGGAGACGAAAAGAAAGATTCTGTGTTTTATCTCGGAAGAAGGAAGAGAAAAGGAACAAGCGGATTTTTCTTGGAGGGTTATGATATATGACATATATAATAACTTAAGGCTGAAAATGAGAGAGAAAAATCTTTATATTACTTTGTGGAAAGAAATGAAATTTTTTATTTTTCTGAAAAAAATAAAATCACGTGCGAGCACGGGTTTTGAACCTGGATATCCTGCCTATGATATTTTCCGAGCTGTGTCCAAGTCAAGTGGATCATAGGTCTTTTACATTTTTATGTTTTCGACTTTCGAGATGATGACTCTACAGGAACACCGAGTGGACACCGGAATGACTTTTATAAGAAAAAAAAGTATCATTCGGATAAGAAAAACAGGAACATTAAGTTTTCAAAATAAATGACGTCATAGGAGGGAGGTTGTACACATACTTGTGAGGAACGATGTCAAAAGTTTTAGAATAAAGGAAAAGGATAAGAAAGAAATAGATTAGATTTCAAGTGAAACAAATGTTGATTTTATTTAATATATAAATTTATATAAATTTCCTCGAAAATAATCGAATACTTCTTTCGTACATGATAGTTTAATTCAGAATACAAATGTTTTATAAAAATTATAATCCGCGGTTCATTAAAATTATGCTAACAATTTCTTTGTCTTAGCGTCTTCAATTCTTAGCGTCAAATCAATTCGAAAAATACAATTTTAAAATATGTATCCCATAATGATAAATTATTATTTTGCGTTCTTACAGCGAGCTCAATATATTTTACCGGCCTTGGAGAGTGAATTCGATACCAGCGTAAGTCTTAGACAGAAGTAAGTCTATCTCCTTGATCAAATAACATGCGCACTCGTTAACAGTATCGCCTATAGATGCTAATTGATTTATACGTGCATCGATACATTTAATAATATTTGTCATTCCCTTGAAAAGTAGCTTGCTGTATTACAATGGCGTAGGTTTTTCTTTTCTTCATCGAAGATTGTACTTCTTCCTCCACGTGTCGATTCTGTTTGCGTACTTACTGGCAGTATTTTCTTTATGAAAATTTTTATTTTTCTTATATGCCACCAATATAGCTTTCGCTCCATAGGCAGTGGTGACGCTGATGAATATATTTGCAAATATGATAGGATTTATTTTGCTTTTGTTATTACTGTTTAAGTAGTTCCAGTATTTTTTAAAAATTGCTGCCACGTGTCCGCCACGAAGTTGATTCTTTCTGCATAATTTCCGTTCAATTTAACGACAGGCTCGAAAATATCTTTCTTAGAAGCTTATAGTAATCCCACTTGTAATTTCTTCGTATAGGAAATATTGAGAGGATACGTCGTAGAAAGCAATAAATTTTGCTGCTCATTTCGCGAGACATTATTGTTTATCTCGCGAATATTTTCACATTTTGCGAGATTTCCAACTTCTTGTACGGCTATGTTACTTTGCATGAAAATTCCAAATAAAAATTCACTAAGGAACAAAAACCCAAAGAACTATGCCGAAGCGGTGACGAGATTCCAATGAAGCCGTAAATGTGCTGTAAATACATGCTTATACCCTACGAAATTATAAAAAAAATTTGCGTGTTTAAAAACAACATCCGGTCAAAATTCTAGAAGATTCGTCTCTAGAAAATTCTACAGCGTAGAATTATGATTGTATTATGGTTTCTTTTGCGAGTTTCTTAACATGTTAAGCGCCAAACCTGTTTTGTCTTCCTTTCCGTTTAGCCCACGATATCCGATTTTACCGATATGCTGGCGGTCGGAGATCTGTGTAAAGTTGCGATAAAACTGCATGTATATCTTCAGATATATTTCTTATATGTATTTATCGCAATCTGTATTCTTTTAGAAATGCTTTCTCTTCAGTCAATTGTCTGTGGTTCGTGTTCCAATGCAGTTTAAAAATTTTTTTAACCCGTAACAGTGACAATCAATCAGTAGAAGAAGCGTGTGAAAGCGATTCAAGTGAAATTAGTTTTTCCTAAAAAACGTCGTAGAGTCATTCTTTTTTTGTCATCAGAGAATGAAGATGAGGATTTTGAAGAATGGCATGATTCGAGAGGTAATCAACCAAGGATTATACTTCCACCTATCCGTCTGGCTTTAGGATTGAAGACTTGAATGTAAAGTCATGTGCAACAGTAGAGAATTCTTATAAACTGTTTGTGCCTAATGAATTATTTGAGGTTATCGCCAAACAAACGAACTTATATGCGGCGCAAAAACTAGGGGTTGAAAACTCGCAGCGTTTATTTAGGTGGACTGTGACAAAAATGAAATGAAAAGATTTTTTGGGTTGATTCTATAGATGAGACTAGTTAGACTACCATTTTTACATTTATATTGGTCTCATGATCCTGCATATTTGCAAACTTTCCCGAAAAAAATAATGTCAAGAAATAGATTTGAAATATTATTACGAATGCTGCATTTTTCAGACAATAGGGACAATAGGGAGATGTTTCCAATCGTTTATGCAAAATACAACAACTAATAGATAACATGGAAATAAATTTCAAAAAATATTATGATCCATGATTTGAAGCTATGTGTATCGATGAATCTTTGATACCATTTCGTGGCCGCATAATATTTAGGCAATATTTAAAACAAAAATGCCACAAATATGATATTAAATTATTTAAGTTATGCTGCGGATCTGGGTACACGTATGCTTTTCGTGTATATGCAGAGAAAAGTTTAGAAAAAGAAAATACGACACCAACTAATGTTGTAATGTCTCTTTGTAGAGATGTATTCAATAAGGAACACACGTTGTACACAGACAACCGTACACGAGTTTAGATTTAGCATATAAATTACTCGATAATAATACTCATTTAGTAGGAACATTACGTTCAAATCGACGAGGAAATCCTCATGAAATAATGTCAAAGAAATTAAAACGGGAAGAAATTATAGCAAAAGAGAACAAAAAAGGAATAACCATTTTAAAATGGAAAGATAAGCGGGACATCTTACTTCTTTCAACAAAACATACGTCAGAGATGGTGAATGTTGAAAATAGATCAGGTCGTTATTTGAAACCAAAAATTGTGGATTATAATGCAGGAAAAGCAGCAGTTGATATATCTGATCAAATGAGTGCCTATAATAATCCGTTACGAAAATCATGAAATGGTATAAAAAGCTAGCCTTTGAACTCCTACTAAATATTGCTGTTCTCAATATTCATATCTTATTTAAAAATATTAGCAAAAAGAATATCAGTATTACAGAATTTCAGAAGAAATTAGCTGTCCATCTAACAAATTGTCGAGATAAAGAAATTCCAAGTAGCAGTACTGTAAATATACCTCAAATATCTCGTCACAACAAAAAACTGGAAGAGTGTCTAAAGTTCGAAGATATTATAAAAAATGCTACGAAGATAATGCAGCACGATTTGGACGAGATATTGCCAGAAAGTTGACAAAACAAATTATAACATTCTGTGAAACCTGCAAAGGACAATCATTTTTGTGTATATCGTGTTTTAATAATATTCATTAAAATTTTTTTTTGTAAAAAGTAATATTTAGGTACATTCTTTTATGATCTCCAAATTATTTAAAATTTATTAATAGAAGAATATAATTTTTTAAATTGTATATTGTCAGTCAACAGTGACTGACGCGGCCTGAACGAAAAGTATACTGTCAGTTACCGGTGACTGACGCGGTCCGAACGGAAAGTATAGTGTCACTCACCGGTGATTGACATGGCGCTTAACGTATTAAGGAAAGAATTTTTTTGAAAGTTGGATATTGCAATTCGTCGTATATTCGAACACGTATGCGTCACCCGCGTACCACTCGAGAAAATTGAAAACGATAAAAATATTGAACAAACAATTTTTTAATACAAAATTTAATTAAAAAATAAATTTTTCAAAGGAAAATTTCTCTTGTACGGAATAGGTTTTCGGATCCTAAATACACAAAGCTACAATCGAGAAACTAAATATGTGCTGTTAGTTGATAAAGAGACAGGTTTAATCGAAAAACGGGTCTAATTATGAAGATTATGAAACCTGAAAATATTTCAAAAAAGAATAAAATAAAATTCTTTATTATAGAAATCGTAAATTATCTTTCATTTCACTTTCTTTTTGACACTGGAAAATATTTCTATATCTTTCCTCATAACTATCCTTTTAAGGAGAGAGAGAGAGATTTTTCAGTGTATAAAAGCATAAGTGTATAAAAGCAGTGTGTAAAAGCACGACTCGTATTATCCAAAAATCATTCTCGAGCCGTGCCTTTTTGAGCTTTATCTCGATTTTATTTCGCGTACATTTTGTGCGCGTATGTGCGTGTGAGTATATAAGTTTACGTACTTTCAATTAGTGCTAATTGAAAGTGAAAATGCTCAATAAAGAAATATGCGCGGAGAAATTTTTGTCCGAATTAACGGATAATTCCGAACAAAATTATTTAATTTTCACGCGTTTCACATATGAATGTTCGGCTACTCTGTTAAGGGTGTTACATCAATTGGGCTACTTCAGTGATGACGCACAAATTCGCCGTATCGCTGCCGAAGCCGCCCAAATCCAACGGATATTTGGACACGAGGAGAAGGATGTGAAAGCACACATTAACAATCTCCGCACATACTTTTCCATCGGTAAATATTTCAATTATTTCAACAATATTTTGGATATATTCGATTTAAAATTAACTAATTTTATAAAAAATAAATTATAGATAAAAATTATGGGAGAACTATCGCAGTAGTGTACCCGCGAAAACGTCGCACGGAGGAAGAGCCAGAAGTAGGACCTTCGCGTCGGACGCATTGTACCGATGCCTGAGAAAGGGATAGAAATTATATGACTTTCGAATGGTAAGTTAATATTTTTAAATAATTGCTAAAAGTAAATAATAGTATTTACTTTTGAGTAATGTAAGTAAATAATCATATATCAAATAAATCATTGTAATTTTTTTCAGATACGCGAGAAAAAAATTCGAATACAAGTTCTCCCGACCCCCGTGTATTCTCATTTAGTAAGTTGATAAAAACAAGAAATATTAGTTCAGGAGAAAATTTATGATAAAGATTAATATTTTTTTTCTATAATCTCGCTCGGACACACATATTCCCCTATAATTCTGGGAGAAAGGAGGAGTAGGAGGAGGAGGAGAAGGAGGAATAGGAGGAGAAGGAGGAGGAGAAGAAGAGGAGGGGGAGGAAGAGGAAGAGAAGGGTAGAGAGGAAGCACGTCGAGACATCCCGAAACAACAAAACGAGGTCGGAAAATTTAATTATTTATTATTAATCGAAGAAAATGCGCGTCGGTTTTGAAATTTCGCGATGTTGGAAAAGGAAGCGACATTTTGTTTGCGTCCAATACTCTCTAATGCCGATATTCACGATTGACTTGAAAATGCGTTTCGCGAAATTCTTACATACGCGATACACACCTTCGAACCGCACGATTACGTGGGATTCTCATTCGATTCGGCGGATTTAATTTACGGTCCGACGGGATTATCGTTTAGACCGTCACGCGATTTAACTCACGAAGACATCTGGCATCTTGTGAGTTCGGTCGCCCAAAGCGCGGGTGGACTTGCGATGTTACGCAAAATTTTAATGTACGCGTTTACAATATCGCGGCAGTCAGAGGACGTGAGTGCCAATTAAGTAAACTCACGCGGGAAGACGTCGCAAAACGTTCAATTTTAACAATCCGCAATTCTGACAATTTATGCTTTCCCCGTTCTCTTGTAGTCGCGCAAATTTATCACGAACGCAGAACTTTGCGAACTGGCGAGCTTCATGACCGGTGGAATGTGATAAGACAACAGAACTCTTCACTACAACGCGAACTAGCGTCGGATTTAACAAGGAAAACTGATATCACCGGATATCATCATATCACCGGAGAATTGCGGAATTCGGGAAATTATGTTTCCAACACTTTCTCGCTTCGTCCAACATCGCGACCGTAATTTACAATTTTAGTACTTTTGGACGCGGAAAGAGACCTTTGTTTGACGGAGCCACAGTACTCGACTGGTTAGGACGTGAACCCTCATACCGCTTAAATGTTCTGTATTATAAGCGTTCATACTATTACAACCCTATTTTAAGTTTAAAAGCAGCCACGGGAAATAGAATTACTATACTCAAGACTAGACTAAGAGACTTACTAGAAGAGGAACTTGAGGAAGCACAACTGTGGCTTCAAGCGGGGACGCGGCACGTAGGATTTGATCTTTACACTGCGGCAGATCTTCGAAAAAGTAATTGAACATGACTCCGAGGTACATATTTGCTACCTGGACTTGAAGAAGGTCCTTCGACAAAATCCCATGGGCTGAGCTCTGGAATATCTTGGAAAAAAGGAAAGTAAATAAAAATCTCTTAGAGGCTGTTCAGAGCCTTCTACAAGAATTGAGAATCAAATTCGAACAGTTGGAGCGGTCTCATCGGAGTTCAAGATTATTGTAGTCAGGCAGGGGGATGTACTCTCACCTTACCTATTCATCATATTGATGGAAGATATAATGAAAGCATGCAAAGAACACACAACAAAAGAATTTAGACTCGGAAATTGAAAGATGCAACCCGTATCATCTCGGCACTGGCATTCGCAGACAATGTGGCCCTGCTGGCTGGTAGTGCTAGACTTGCAGCAAAACCTCAACATTTGAGAAGAAGAAATGCGGCGCAAAAGTATGATCATCAGTGCTATCAAGACGAAAATCATGATCATCTCACAGAATCTCGAGCAACATAGCATTCTTCTCAGGGGGGAACAACTAGTACAAGTAAGAACTTTCAAGTACTGAAAGACTATTAGTAGAGACGGTACGTTAAATGTAGAAATTAACAAAAGAGTGGTGGTAGCCGGAAGATGCTACCACGCTATCAGCAGAGATTTCATTGGCAAAAGGGAAATCAGCAAGGAAACAAAAACTGCAGTATACAAGACAGTATATAGACCAATTTTAACATACAGTGCAGAGTCATATACACTCACAAATAAATACTGTAACAGAATTCAAGCAGTGGAGATGAGATACCTGCAATGGAGAGAAAGACAAGACGAGATCGGATTCGAAATCTAAGTGTTAGGACTTCTCTTAACATAGGAGCTATAAACATAACTATAGAAAAGACGCAGTCGTTGCGATGATTTGGACATATAATACGAATGTCGAGTCACAGATATCCGAGGATGGCATGAGAGACAGAGTAAGAGATCCAGAGAAAGACCGAGATTTAGATGGGAGGAAAATGTAACGGATGTCCTCAAGGAGAGTCCCATGGAGAGAAGCTAGAAGACGAGCAGGAACCAATGGCGAGCTCTCTGCAAACACCGACATTTATAGGTACAAGGGGAAGACGACGACGATGACAACGACGACGGCGACTTTTGAAAAGAAAAAAAACGCTTTGCAAGCTCATAAAAAGTTATGTGTATGGCGAAAATGCCTTAAAACTACGACAATGTCGGAATTGGTTTGCAAAATTTCAGTCTGGAGTTTTCGATATTAAAGCTGCATCACGCTTAGGGAAACCAATCGAAGTTGATGATCACAAAATGGAGGCATTGATCGACTACAACAATCGACGTTTAACAAGATGAGAGATCGCTGAGAATCTTAACATATCGAGCGCTGAGAACTATTTAAAACAAATACAAATTAGATACATTAATAAGCTCGATATTTGGATACCATGAGTTCAAAAAAATTTATCTCACTAAGCATGTTGACATCTGCGATTCTTTCTTGAAACGTGAAAAAACGATTCATTTTTGAAATGTATGATAGGCGATGAAAAATGGATCTACAACATCAAACAGAAAACATCATTGTTGTGCCACTCCAGGCGCAACGAAAGGGGATCGTGACGGAAGGGGAGAAGTAGCCACACAATTTGAAAATAAACACCTTTTATTGTACACTTGGTGTCCGTTATTCGGACATCGAGTTATCGAATCACCCGCGAACTATCACAATTCTTTGACAGTCCTACGTGCTCTGATTCTAAGCCCGCGCCTGATACTCTCATCGTTCTTTTATTGGTCCGCTGTTACGCGGCCTCGGCGTGTCGAAACGTTGGTGCGTCAGCATTTCGACACGTGTTGTCGGAGTCAGCGTCCTTGCCGAATTGCACATCGGTTGCAATCGGCGCGTTCGTGCATTATCTTTTATTATTTTTAATTCATATTTTAATTACATATTTTAATTCTCGGATTAGTCAGAATTGGGATTCTGACTAGTCGCCGATGTCGCAAGGTCGGGTTACTTTATTTAAGTTGCCTCGCAACATTCCTCCCCTCTTGGAAAAAGAAAACGAGGGGATTTTCTTTTAATTTAGCGCTTATACTAGTCGTACGATAATATTTCGCAATGTTTATGTTAATCTTATAATTAAGTTTTACATGGATTGCTATTTTGTTTTTTATATCTATTTTATATTTGTTTTACATTTGCTCTTAGTACATCATTGCTTAGTACATCATTGCTTCGTCACAAACCTTTGGTGTTACGACGGGGTATTATAGTTTCTTTTTTCCTTACAATTACAATTATTATAACGGTAGCGACTATAATTATTATTAATCCGCTAAAGTTAATCGGATATACAAAATGGCTATGTTTGAATGTATACATATTTTCGTCTACCTGTTTATTACTTAGTTTTCTAATATGCTTAGTTTAGCGAGTGGATTCTTTATTATCGGTTATAAATATTTTTTATCGGTTGGTTAGTTCCGCTGTCGCGCGGTGTGAGCGTTAAATTAAAGTCTGGTAATTGTGTCTGTATGTATCTCGTCGACAGTTGTCGCTTCGTCACTAGTGTTACCTCGGGCGTTGTTAATTTTCCGTTAATTTTTATTTTTCTCGTGCCGCTTAATGTTTTGCTTATCGCGCCAATCGCGTCTTCGTTTGTGACACTACCAGAGTACGATATGTGGAGGTGTTGCCACCATTAACATTAAGGTAAGCGCATTTTATAGTTTCTCTCCTTTTTTTTTGTGTGTGTCGCTTATGCATTTTTTTCTTTCTTTTCTCTCTTTTTCCCTCTCATCTGCATGTGTATGTAATACGGCATGGTTTATTATTGTCGTGCATTGCTATTTGATGGTAACCCGATGTGAGGACTAGCGTCGAGAAGTATTTCGCATTCCCGAGCTGATCGAGAATGTGATATTCGATAACGGAAACGAGTCTCCTATCGTTAAATTATTTAGTTTCCGAAAATCTACGACAATGCGTAGTTTAGATATTCCGGACGCATCGGCCTTTTTCGTAACGATCAATATTGGTGCGTTCCACTGACTTATGCTTGGTCGGATAATTTTTTCCTCAGCATTTTCATTATCTGCTTATTCACCTCCGCCTTATGCTTCTCGGGCAGGCGGTACGATCGGACATTGACCGGTGCACTATCCGCGCGTGGTGATCTTATGTTGCACCGCGGTCGTGCGAGAGTGAGTCACTTTCCAAATGAAATATATCACCGTAATCATTACATATTTGTTGCAACGTTTCTATCTCTTCAATGTTAAGATGACCTGTGCGTAATTGTTCTCGCACTCGTTTTCTCCTTTGGTCTATAGTTTCGATATCCTTTTTCACCGTATTGAGCATTTCAGCGCTCTGCATCTCTATCTCTTCTAAGTTTACCATTGGTATGCTTATTTCAACGAGTTCTTCTGTCGTATTTATTATACTTATCGGACAGGTGAATTCCTTGGGGTCCATCAGACAGCATCCGATAAATACTTCTAGCCTCGGTTGCTCTTGCCTTATTATATCCACTTGATTTCTATTAGTAAATGCTTCAATTATTGTTTCGCTACGTGGTTTCAGCAGTATCTTTTGGTATGGTTGCAATTTTAAATTTGTTTTGCCGATACTTAGTATTTTTTCCGTGATCGCATTTTGCCTTTTGTTTGGCTAGAAAATCAATTCCGAGTATTCCTTCGTAATCCATAGGGAAATTATCTCTTACCACGTATACTAAGTGGCGAATTTCTTCTTTTCCTAATTTTATTGTTAATTTCACCTTTCCTAGCGTGTGGATCTTATGTCCCGTCATGCCGATTAACGCAATGCGTTTCTCACGCACCGGAGTTTCGCTTTTGAAATTTCGAATTTTCATTAAGGTGAGGATAGCACCGGTGTCTAGCAGAAAAGTTGCCTTACCCTTTTTTATTTTTTTTATTGGTAGTGTTACCAATTCTAACCCGTTGCGCGCTTCTCCTCGCATTACTTGTGCAACTTGATATTTCCCGGCCGTGCGCGTAACACTGGCCTTCGATCTGTCGCTTTCTTCACCGCTACTGCTGCTTAACGCTGAGTCAGCGCTCTCTCTTCGCGGTTTATCTCGCTTCGTCTTATCATAGTATTTATTCGTGTTTTATTCGCATTATTATTTGCATTACTATTTTTGAATTGCCGGATGCTTTTTTCGTTTTACCGTGAAGTATCCAGCATTCTGCACGATTATGTCCTGCTTTCTTGCAGTGCGTGCAGTACTCATTGTGTTTATATGCGGCTGTCTATCTGGTTGTGGTAGAGGGAATCGACTCGTATATTTGCTGGTTCGGCAATCTCTGCCGTAATGCCCTGTCTTTCCGCATTTATGACATTGCGACAATCTATTCTCGCAGATGAGTGAGTGAGGTATATTCGCTTTCGAACGTGCGAAATTCCCCGTTGAGCCCTTGAATTTTTCCTCCGCGCTATTCCTTACGCGGGCTATGGCGTCTTGCAATGTCGTGTAGTGTTGCGCACGCACTAACAACTTTATATCGTTTTGCAATCCTAGCTGAAAATTATATAAGGCTTGTTGTTGTATAGTTTCTAAGATCGTTCTCTTCGATTCTGTTTTGTCTTGTCGCTCTTTAATCATGGATTCATACAATTCCATGGCTAATTTATTTGTGCGTAATCCGCTCTTGCCGATTCTCCCGGCTTTTGTTTCAATGTATTAAATTCTAGCTGCAAATGTGTGGTGCTCTTTTTGCTGAGATAGCACACTTCCAGCTCTCGCTTTAATTGTGCAAAGTCGTGTATATCTCGCGTTTGGAATTCAGTCATGACTCTTCCTTTCAATTTTGTGCATAATATTGCTTCTAATAGCGTGCTTTCCTCTCTCGGATTTGTGTTTTTCATGGCATACGTTGCCGCGCTTAAAAATTCTGGCAGTTTGTGCTCCATCGAATTCCGGGATCATATCGCGAGCTTCTTTTAATCGCATGTACGCATTCACGGGATCTCGCGAGTTCCGGACGTCGTTCATCGTGCGTCCGCATACAGTTTCTCTTAGGTTCATTAATTCCCGCATCTGTATCCCAATTGTAATTTGTCATTTCTAGCTGGCTCATGGTTTCTGTAACACTCGCATTTCTTCCAATATTTCGGTGAGCATTATGTCCCGCGAGTCGCGCGAAGTTTCTGGATCCATTTTCCAGTGTGGCTGATTTAAAGTGGCTCTCATTTGCTTTGCTTCGTCCACTAATTCTATATCGGTTACACGTCGCTCTTCTGTCGGTCGATCGGTCGTAACGGCGTGCCTGACAGCTGATTTGCCATTTCTATCTGGCTTGCATCTCGCGAAGTGATATGAAATTCGGTCGGATCGAATACGCTGCTAGATTGTCAGCGAAAATTCTCCGCGGTTGCTTGCATTCGTATCACTACTTACGTCGGACCTTGCGTCTATCGGACGTAGTAAATCGTCGTCGCGTTTCTCGTTACTTGGCAGTAAACTGTTATCAATGTCGCTGAGCGAGAACACGCGTTCAATTATTCGGATGTAACTCCGTTTGGCTCTCTAAGCTATCGTCGGAGTAATAGTCGTTTAAATTACGACGCACGTTATCGTGTGGATCTCTTGTATTTTCCGCCTGTGCGGAACTCGGAGGACTCGGACTAATAATAAACGCACGGCGGCCTGTATCGCTATGTAACCACGACGCGTTTCTCTCGACGGATGTTCGATTGATGTCTTCGTTCGATATCTATTTTATCGCTTTGCTTAATATCTATTGCGCTCGCTTTTAATGTTCTATGACTTACATTACGGTCGCAATTTGCATGATGTAGCGTTCGCTCGCTGTTGCGGTAGGTCGGCGCCTTCTCCGGTGTCGCTGATATGCTCGCTGGCTGCTCTACCGGATGTCCCTGCTGGATGGTGCGACTGGCTTTTAATTTGTGTTATATTTATCCTCTTTTTTTTTCAGATTCCAGGACGTCTCAAGAGAGTGGTGATGGTTGTTTCCTCGTGTTTCGGCACTCAGAATCCCACTGCTGCCACCAATCTATTGTGCCGCTCCGGGCGCAACGAAAGATGACTGTGACGGAAGGGGAGAAGTAGTCACATAATTTGGAAATAAACACCTTTTATTGTAGACTTGGTGTCCGTTATTCGGACACCGAGTTATCGAATCATCCGCGAACTATCACAATTCCTTGACAGTCCTACGCGTCGGCACTCATATGTCCATGCATCTGACTCTAAGCCCGCGCCTGATATTCTCGTCGTTCTTTTATCGGTCCGCTGTTACGCGGCGTCGGCGCGTCCTCGTATCGAAACGTTGTTTGGTGCGTCAGCATTTCGACACGTGTTGTCGGAGTCAGCGTCCTTGCCGAATTGCACATCGGTTGCAATCGGCGCGTTCGTGCATTATCTTTTATTTATTTTTAATTCATATTTTAATTACATATTTTAATTCTCGGATTAGTCAGAATCCTTGGGATTCTGACTAGTCGGCGAAGTCGAGTTATTTTATTTAGGTTGCAACATCGTAAAGCAAATGTAATGAACCTGTTCAGAGCACTTCAAATGTAGATATTCATCAAAAGAAGGTAATGCTATCAGTCTGATGAGATTTTAAAGGAATTGTGTATTTTTTAACTGCTTCCAAGGAATCAAACCATTAATTCGGATCTGTACTGTCATAAATTGGATAAATTAAGTGATGCCATCAAAGAGAAGCGTCCAGAATTGATGAATCACAAAGGTGTTGTGTTTCCAGGATAACGCTAGACCACATATAAGTTTGGTCACGTCAGAAGCTGTCACAGCTTGGATGAGATGTGTTATCACATACATATTCATTAGACCTGATACCATCTAATTATCATTTATCCCGTTCTTGCAAAACGCGTTAAATGGTGAAACCTTCACTGCTCACGAGGATATCAAATTATTCTTAGATTTGTTTTTTACTGAAAAAGATAAGAACTTTTTTGAACGCGGAATGATAAAGTTGCCTGAAAGATGGCAAAATGTAATCGAACAAAATGGACAATGTTGATTAAAGTTTGTTTTTCATGAAAAATTCATCTTTCATTTGAAGCACAGAAGAAAATGCAATTATTTTTTGGCCAATCCAATACATCTAAAGAAACCAAAATATTAGATCAATGACTAAACCAAGAAGCTTATCGTATAATTCGAAACTATTTTCTACGTGACTACTTGTGCGGGGAATGCTACTAGTGATAATATTTTGTAAATAAGACGCAAACAAAATAAAAAGTCAACTTAATAGAAGAGACAATAATTTGAAAGGGAATATTTTCTTTACGTATTTTTGGTAGATGCTTATGCTTTGAGTAAAAGTGTCACTAGAGCGCAACGAAAGAAATTCTTTTTTAAATGTAGTTCTTTTCAAATCATTTTTTGAGGGTGCTATTTAATATTTTTTCAATCTTTAAAGCAGGATTCTTCTTTATTTTGAAATAAATATTTTCATCGTTTAATAAGGACTCTATATTCTATACACACATTTCTCTATCAAGGTGATCTGCGGTGATATTACCTTTATCCGCCCAAGTAAATAAAATTTTAAATTCCAGACCATATTTTTGATTGAGATAATGTTAAAATCTTAGATGAAGAACCTAATTTCTATAAAAAAATCAGATCTGAAATGATTCATATAAAAGAAAAAAAAAGATCTTAATTTGAACGAAGACACTGAGTTGCTCGATAGTGCTTATTTTGATATTTTAAATTTACTCGCCACAAAGAACTAAAAACAAGTCAATAAACAAGTTTACTGAATTTGTATATAAATATCTATCACTATTTATATAAATAAATTTTTATATAAATAGTGTAATAGTCGGATTTATAGATATCTGTACGCAAACTGAAGATTTTGATCGAAGTGGCGTCCAATCCTTATGTTATTATATTATCATAATTATTTTTTGTGTTAATTTTATAACCATCTGTGTATATATATATATATATATATATATATATATATATATATAGGTGTGTTTTCATGTTGATTTTTACTTAATTTTATTTTTTTTAATTCTTACGCCTCACAGTAGATATGTTTTTTATGGATTATCAACATAATTAATTCCTAGATATAGGCCGAGTACATGTTAATTAACAAACTACAACGCGAAACATAGCATTTCCTCGGTAAGCAGGATTGATTGCTAAAGTCTTTTAATATGAAATAAATTCAATTAATTCAATTATATTACCAATTACGTGCCGCTTTGGTTTAGTAGACTTTCAACGTAGTGGCTCTATAATAATTTGATGATCATTATTGATATCGATTAAAATCCCTTTTATTATACCCCCACCGGAAATATATATTGCGAAAAATATCACCTCAGCCAGGGATCGAACCTGGATCGCCTGTTTTCCGGGCAGGCATCTTATCCACTAGACCACTGAGGCTGTGGTAATATTTATCGCAATATTCAGATAAATGTGTCAAACTTTTTCAGCTGACGTGTGATAAATATATTTTATTCCGAGACTTTTTGAATACATATTGTATGACAAAATATACAATTTTTAAATTGTGCATCATTTATAAATATCTTATGTAATTAGATTAGCTTTCTTTTTGTCAAAATGTAATTCTTTTTAATTATATTAAATATGAATAATGAATTAAATATGAAAAATTTATTCGGATATTGAAGGAACATTTTAGTTGAATAATCATTTAGTTGAATAATTGAAATAATTACACTATTCAATTTGAATGTTATATATAATATATTACTGAAATTTATACTAACGTGTATGTATAAAATTATTGATATTTTATACAAAATATTTTTATAACAGATTCTTATCATAATTATTCATTTATTAATTTTTGATGAGCTTATTCATAAAAAATCATTTTTTTTCTAATAATGCAAATAACAAATAGTGTGAGTAACGAATAAGTTGAATAATGAATAAAATTTGATTTAATAAAACAAATAAAACTATATTATCTTATTTTAATAATATTCAACTTTGCTTATGGCTTTGTAATATACAAATTGTTAATCTGTTTTTATGAATTATTCACGTAATACTACCAGTTGAATTACATGGTTGGATAATGGTGGGGAAACTGTTTCTCTTCTAATCGATAAATACGGCTCGCTCGTACTAATGTGTGAGACTGATAAATATTAAAGTTTTAGATACGTTTGATTTACATTTTCCAGTTAAGATAGTTAAGATATTATCTGCAATATTTACATAGAAGCAATATTACAGCATAACATGATATATGCAATATACTGTATTGATGATTAAAGATTTATTAAAAATTTGAAATAAAATACAAGATAGTAGATTTTGTATTAATTATAAAATAATATTTATATTATAATACTCAATCTACTTACTTATTATGTTATCGTGCGCTATATTTTTACTTACAGAAATAAATAATAAGCTATTATATAATATACAGACTAAAACATCTGCATGATTTTTGTTGAGAGTTTTAGACAGTTTCTAACAGTTTAAAAAAAAGTTGAAAAATGAGTACTTTCATACAAAATATAACTTGCAACAAAAAAAAATTGAAAAAAAAATTTTCTTTTTATGAAAAGTAAAATCACTTCAAAATTATTTAAGTAGCATCATGCAATTGTTTTTTCATAATATTGTGTGGATTTTTAAAACGAATTCTCACTGTGCTACAAAAATTCCAATGCAAATCAAAAATATCACATTATTGATGTTCTATTTGTTGACTTTATTGATGTTTATAAATATCAAATTTGTAGCATTATTTTAAATAGCAACATTTATTTTTTACTAGAAATGTTAATATGTAAACATTGAAAGCTTTAAGAACTATTTTCGTATTTTCAACATATAACATTCATCATAAATATTCATTAATAAAGAAAAATTGTAATTTATGTAAGCAAATGTTCAAATTGCTTTCCTCCTTTTGTAACACAAAATTCTGCTTATTTTAATAAATTACTATGCGCAACAACTATAATACGATTTGGATATAAAATTGCTTATATAAGTTTTTCTTTATTAATGGATATTTATAATGGATATATTATATATTCATAATACAAATTTATAATGGATATATTATATATTCATAATTCCTAGACAGCTGTCAATATTATACTTATATCTGCATTTCTAATTAGAGCTTATATAATTAAATATTTATTAAAAGAACGCTGCTAATTTGATTTTAAATATCAATAAAATCAATAAAATAGCAATGAAAGTGAGATTCCTGATAATGAATTAAGTTCATCTTAAAGATTTCAACATTATTATATAAAAATTGCTATTTAAAAAACTTATGAAGGACTTTAAGTTTTTATAAAAAAAATTTCTTTTTAATATTTTCAAGATATTTTTCGCAATAAGAATTTCATACAGGAAGAAGGAAAAAAGACAGGAATGTAATCGATTTACGGATCTGATCGATTTAAAAATATTAACTTTGAACTGTTGCGATGGAAGTTTGATAATTAATAAAGGCATGTAGTTTGCTTAGAAGCAATAGAATCGCAATAAAAACAATTGTTCCGAATTTATATACACACACACAAGGTACACTCGACATACACAAGCACGATGGCAATTGTTTTTCTTTTATTTTTCCTACGAATACAAGACGCTAATTGATATACGAGAATTCTTTTTATCATGAAATTTTTATTATGTAACTCTGAACACACTTAAGCATTTTCTAAAGATTTATTTATTTTTGAAATAATTTATTTTACTTAAAATTACTAAAAGGTACTTTTATAAATACATGGCTATTAAAACGTCTTATCTATACGTAACATCTCATCTCTCTCTATGAAGACATTTTTTTATTATAACAGATAAAAATTATTTAAAAATTTAATAAATTATGTTTAGTCTTAGCATTTTTCGAAGAGCCTTAGGATACGTTCAAAACTATATGAAAACTAAGAAATTTTTAAAACTCATGAAACTATCAAAAATGATCAACGTTTCACATATATGTCCATAAATATGCCTTCCTCAAAATTATTTAAAAAATAAAGAAATAATGATAATTCGGAAGAGAGATTCAGAATTCTTTAAAAAATATTTAAATACATTCAAAACTAAGAATCAGGACGGTAATAAATGTGCAAAATTAAAATTATAAAAAGGATATTGTCAATACAATTAATCAAATATTTTTAATATAATAATCAGTGACATTTATATTCTTCATAACTTGTATTTAAATTAATGTAATCATTGCGACAATTTCTTCTTTTTTTGCTTTCTTTATTTTATGTGATAAATTATTTATTTTGATTTTTATTTTAAATTTGATTATTTATTAGTTCGTCGTTTTATTTAGAATTTTTAAGAACCGATTTATTATCACTCGGTCATGTAAGCAATAACTTATTTTTTTCTTAATATGAATTGATCTCTATCGCCGGAACATCTGGAAGCATGAAATATGTTTCTGATTGTTATTATTAGAAATGATCTAAAAGAGCCGAAATAATTGCCTAATTGTTTTATTAAAAATAACTTCTTATAATTTTAAATTTTCTGCATTTATTATGCATAAAATTTAAAATTATAAGACACGTGTCGAATTATGCACGTGTTGATTTTTATTTGTCCATTTCAATAATTATATTTTATTTCAAAGATCCTTATTTTATTACTTATTAAATAAATAATGTCTATGTTTAGAATTCTTTGAAAAATGATTAAATAGAGAATTCAGAAAAAATGAAATATATTGTTGATAAATACACATACACACATATACACACACTTCAAAAGTATGGAAACGATTAAATAATTTGTCAGAGATTCATTTTAGAAAAATGTTATAAGAGAAGTTGTAGGGTTTCAAAAGGTCTACTCTGATCTTATCAGTTTCACCTTGGATGGCGACGCCAAGATCATATAGAGGACAACTTTGTGTTTCAATTTTTTTTAAAATGGAAACCTCCATTTTTTACTATATATTCTTGTAGTTAACCTCTAGAGTTCTTCAAAACTCTAAAAAATTCTGAAAAATATTTTACAATAAAGAATTTTTGAAGAATTTTTAAAAATCAACCATTGTCTCATATGTGTGTTCGTAGATACATCTTCCTTATATGATAAAAATTATTTAAACAAAATAAACAAATAATGTTTATCGAACAAACTTTTTAAAAAACGTATAAACTTTTTCGAAACATTACTTTCAAAAATAAACAAAAGTTGCTTTAGAACTAATAGAAATTGTTAAGAATCAACTTGTTTCATATACAGGAAGGCCCATTTTAAATGATGATCTCAAACATTTCTTAAACAGTGCATTTTAGAGAAAAACGTTTCGGACAAAAGTTTTATGACTTCGAGGGAGACATAAGCTGGTACCATTGGTTTGATCTTGAATAGTCGTTTAAAGATCATCTTCAATTCCTTAAATAGAAATCTTCGTTTTTTGTTACATACTTTCGTAGCTAATCTCGAGAGCTCTTCAAAAGAATTATAAAAAATTATTTTTTTCATTAAGTATTTTCTGAGTTATGTGGTTTGAATTTGGCATACAATTTGACATAAAGTATAGAATATTTTGTAAATTATTCATTTTTTGACAATTATATCTTAATACTTTTCTGCACAGAATAATGAGATGAATCAATTGATATAAAGAAAATATAAAGTTGTTTTTCAAAAAAAGATACGTTATATATTGCAAATCTCCATTCTTTTGAACAGCAATTATATGCTTTGTTTATACCAATTGATTCATTTCATTATTCTGTGCATAAAATTATTAAGATATAGTCGCCAAAAAAATAAATAGTTTACGAGATATTTTATACTTAATGTCAAATTGCATATCAAATTCAAGCTTCATAATTTGGAAAGTACTTACTAAGAAAATTTTTTAGAGTTTTGAAGAACTCTTGAGGTTAACTACAAGAATATATAGTAAAAAATGGAGGTTTCCATTAAAAAAAAAAATTGAAAAACAAAGTTGTCCTCTATATGATCTTGGCGCGCAACCCAAGGTGAAACTGATAAGATCAGAGTAGATCTTTTGAAACCATACAACTTCTCTTATAACATTTTTCTAAAATGAATCTCTGACAAATTATTTAACCGTTTCTATACTTTTAAAGTGTGTGTATGTATTTATCAACAATATATTTCATTTTTCGAACCTCACAATTTAATTTTTTTTTATTCGTTCTTAATTATTACGTTGTGCGTAATATTACGTATTACGCATGTGTGTACAACAAAATTGGCTGCGCTCCGATATTTATTATCAGTACTGTCTGCCAGTATTAATATTTATAATATAGGTGACATGAATTGTACATTTTTAGTACTCTCAGTGAATATTGAAATATAGTCCCATAAAATATTGTTACTTGCCCTAACAGCACTATTTTCGAAGATGAGGCAAATAGAACTCTTAATTGCTTCTTAAGATATGCTCTAACATGATGTGAACACCTTGTCACCATATTAGTTCCAGCGACGTGAACATATTGGAGCGCGTTAAAATGAGAAAAGCATTTTGGGGCATGCAACGCGAATAAACCTCTTGCCTTCGGCTGAATCATTCATGTTTTACTTTCATTAGCTGGACTGGCTAATTAATTTTGCCTTCATCGGCTGGATCATATTCTAATATCTTAACTGGCGAAAAATTTTCATCCTTAATTTACGCAATTTAATTTTTACATAAAAGAACAAGTTAAACTTGTATGATCATGGGATCCTACACATCATCTAATATTTTAATGTAAAATTTTCTATTTTTTGCATTTCTGGAGTCAAAAATGGGGATTCCAATTAAAAAATTTCAAGTTGACCTTGAAATGATCTGGAAATGTTTCGATATTTTTTACATACCCTTTACACAAAAAAGTATAAATCCTAGCAATCTCTATGTGATACACCTTGGATAATGCTAATGTGGGCGATACTCTAACATCCTCATAACTCAGAAAGTACTTAACAAAAAGAAACTTCAGCATGTTTTGAAAAGACATCAACTATTAGATTCTGGAATTAAAAATATTTTATTAAAAAAAGTCGATATGATCTTGATCTGACTTTAGTGACGCTACTCAAAATAAAACTGATAAGATTAAAAAATAAAATTTTTTAAACACTACAACTTTTGTTTGAAACATTTTTTTATAAAACTTATATTTATCCTGGGTATGTTGAGATATTATATTTAGACGTTCCTTTTATATACCCTGTATGATATTCTGGCATATCAGAAACCACACGTCTTCATACAATATTTTTAAATATATGTAGATTTGAATCGAATGACATTTAATTACAAGAATTAAGGAAAATTAAAGAATTAAAGAGAATAATACAAAATAAAGAAATGTAATTTAAATAAAAAAATTTTTATGTAAAAATTTTTGATGCTGTTAAATCTTGAAATAATAAAAAGATAAACACGAGGAATTTTGATTTAATAAAAATAATAATGACAAGATTTAAGGAACATTGCAAGCAATAGAAATAATAAATACTATGTATATATTGTTTAAGCAAGTGATATAAAAGTGTGGATCAGAATTACGTATAGGATAAATGTTGATTTCTTATAGTTGAATAGTATGTTGTGGAAGCGAATATATGAAGCAAATTTAAAACAAGATTAAGTTTATTTATTATATATGATACATATTGCATAAAAAAAGCTATAGCATTATAATTTTAGTACTTAAACAGTAACTTTGTTCTTATTCAATATTTAGAATATTATTCAGATTAAATATTGTTACGCCCGAGCGGTGTTCCGCTCGACACTATCCTCATATCGATTTCCAACCTGAAGATCGTTCCTTACCGCCGCGGTTGTCAAGCGATTGTCAAGAGTTGTTGTGGTGAGAGTCGACGGCGTGGCGCGCGAATTTGAGCCGTGTCGCGGTGAATTCTGATTTTATTGTGAAAGCTCTTATTATTGCTCCCATGCTTCAGTGTATAATAAAATTTGTGTTTCTTTCCTAAACTGTTCTTCCTTTCCTGGCGCGAGTGTAACGCGAGAGACCGCCGCGGAAGCGCGACATTTTTGGGAGCTCGTCCGGGATAAGAAAAACATGGCGGAGTGTCAAGCGGAATTGATAGGAAAGGAATCAGTGACAGGAAGGAGCATCGGGAAGATGGGTTGTCTCGGCCAGGAAGAGAGCTTGTGTGCGAACGGAGAAACCGGAAACGACTCCGAGCCTGGAGATGGTTCTCCGTATGATTATAGAGGAGTTTCGCCTTCTTAGAAAGGAGCGGCGACGCGGAGCGGAAGAGCAGGAAGAATCGGTGCGGCAGTCCGAGGAGCATGAACTATCCATACCAGGCCAAACAATAATTTTAAATCTCGGTTTAAAATTAAAGCCCGACATATATGACGGAAGTGTTCTTCTGCGAGAATTTTTATCTCAATTTGAATTGATTGCTCGGGCAAATAGATGGAGAAATTCGGAGAAAGTGGTCGTATTGACTTCCTGTTTAAGAGGGAAGGCGCGTTCAGTTTTAGAGGGGGGAACGGAATTGGAAAATTCGCAATATAGCGAATTAGTCTCAAGACTAGAGTTATGTTTTGGGGAAAAATTTTCGGCACAAAATTATTACATGCAGTACATGGCGTACAGAATAAAATTGCGTGCTCGCAATTTATTGTCGCGTTGGTTTTATTAAACAGACCCTTCAAATGGAAGGGCATATATCTTTAAGGGTCGCCATGGAAAAAGCTATGGCGGTAAAAATTATTAAAGAAAATAGCTTTTCTAAATTTCAAAAGAGGGACTGAAAGAGACAAATTAATTTTGAGGTCGGACGCGAACAGAACTTTTTAAACGAAGGAGAAATTAACGCGCGTAATTATAAGCAAAATTGCGGGAAATTCGATAACTTTAAGGGAAAACAAAAGGAAACTTCCGGTCCTAAAAGAGGAGCCAACGAATGCTGTGCAATGCTGTGAACTAAGGAACACTTGCGATCGGAGTACCCTTCATTAATTAATTCAAGGAAGGGAAACTCGGGCTCGCCGAGCTTTGCAGCGTAACGTAGGGCTCGGCGCGGAAATGTAATACCGCAAGGGGAAGGAATTTTTCTTTCGAGAATTTAAGTGAAAAATTTTTGTTTCAGGAAATTTTTGTTTTTAAGGAAGATTAGACAATCAAAATTGTGTTTTCAAAATTGACACGGGCTCAGATGTTTCGATTCGTAAAAGATTGGTTAGGCTGGGAAGGCAACAGTTTTGGGTAGGGAATAGAAAATTGAGATATCCAACTGGGCAAGAAGTTCCCATTGATTTTAAAACAAATGTTAAAGTCGAGATAAGGAAGTTTTTTTTAGAATTTCCGATGTATGGCGGAAATTGCAGGAAATTGAGGATAAATACATCATAGGAGTAGATTTTTTTTGTTAAAATCGGGCAGAATAGGATCTTCAATTCGCTCTTTAGCAATGACGATTTTGGAAAAGAGGGAAACATATCTTATTCTCGTATTAATCTCCCAGAAAAGAAGATTCCTAAATTTTTATTAGATTTCTTTAATAGGAATTCGGTAAGGTTAAATGATTTACAAAAGAAAAGTTTTTTTGAATTTCTCAAAGAGTTTCAGGATATCTTTTCAGAAAATATTGTAACGGGTAATTGCTCGGTAATAGAGCACTCAATTTCTGTAGGAAAATCATGTCCTATTAAGCAGACTCCTAGACGCATTCTCTTACAGATGCGAGATGAGGTGGAGAAAACTTTTGACGAGATGAAAGCAAGGGGTGATTGAAGAATCCCATAATCTTTGGGTTTCACCTGTTATGGTGAAGAAGAAGGACGGGACGTTTTGTGTGGATTATAGAAAGCTCAATGCAATCACTGAAAAGGGTTGTTACATCTTGCCAAGAATTGATGATCGATTGTCAGGAAATTCTTAATTTTCCACGTTGGATTTAAAAAGTGGGTACTGGCAGGTGAAGTTTCGTCCAGAAGATAAGGAAAAGACAGCATTCTCAATAGGAAACAATTTATGGCAATTTATTGTGATGCCATTTTGTAATGCCCCGGCGACTTTTGAGAGGTTAATGGAAAAAGTTCTTCATTCAGATATTAAATAAAATCTGTTTGGTTTATTTAGATAATATTGTGATTTTCAAAAACCTTCGAGGAGATATTGGCTAATCTATGGGAAGTTTTTCTTCGTCTCAAGGTAGCACATTTAAAAATAAATCCAAAGAAATTCCCTGTTTGGAAGGAAACTTAAATATTAGGATATGAAGTCTCGGAAAAAGGAATCTCTACTGATTCTGAAAAGATTGCTTCTGTGCAGGAATGGCCTGTTTCATCGAATAAGAAACAAGTTCGTAACTTTTTAGGGTTTTGCTCCTATTATAGGAAATTTGTTAGAGGATTTTCACAAATTGCAAAACTCCTATTTTCCTTGATAAAGAAACAGTGCAGGTTTGTTTGGGATGAACATTGTCAAGAGGCATTTGAAAAGCTTAAACGATGTTTGATTTCTTTCCTTGTTTTGTCTTTTCCAATTGAAACAGGAAAATTCATTTTGGATATTGACGCCTCGAATCATAGAATTGGTGCTGTTTTATCCGAGGTTCAAGAAGGAAAGGAGAGAGTAATTGTTTATTTTAATAGGGTATTAAGTAAAACCGAAAGAAACTATTGTCTTACTCGTAGAGAGTTGTTAGCAATAGATGACTCTTTGAAAAGTTTTCATCATTATATAGATGAGAATTCTTAATAAGAATTGACCATGTTTCTCTCCATTGGTTGATGTTTTTTAGGGGACTAGAAGGTCAGTTGGCCCGCTGGTTGGAATGTCTTCAGCAATATAATTTCGAAATTTCTCATCGAGCAGGGAAATCGCATGGGAACACTGATGGATTGTCAAGATGCGGAAAGTGATTGCAATTATTGCGCCAGAATAGAAAGAAAAGAGGAGAAAAACAAAGGGAAATATTTAGGAAGGATAGTTTTAGAAGGAAGAGAATCGAAGGATTGGCGGGCAGCGCAATTAAAAGATCCTTCGGTTGTTGAAATTCTTCGGAGTAAGGAAATAGGTAGACACCCTCTTCGACATGAGATTATTTCCGGGAATATTATTCTTCGAAAATTTATTGGTCTCAATGGGATTCTCTGGTTATTAAGGATGGAATTCTTTGTAGGAGATGGGAGTCTCCTGATTTGAAAACTGTTATTTTTCAAATTGTTGTTCTTCAAAATGATGCAACAGGTTTTGGAGGAGGCTCATGATTCTCCTACAGGAGGACATTTTGGAGTTAATAAAACTTTTGAAAAGATTCGGAAACGTTTCTTTTGGGCGACACAAATAAGAAGTAGAACATTGGATTAGGATCTGTAAAGTTTGTGTAGCTAAAAGATCCTGTTGGAAAGGGAAAATCTGCTTTTCAGATTTATAATGTAGGTGCTTTTAAGAAGGTGGATGTGTTAGGTCCCTTTCCATCTTCCGAATAAAGGATAAATATTTATTAGTAGTTACTGATTGTTTCTCAAAAATTGGTGGGAACTTTTTCACTGAGAAATATCAAAACTAGTACGGTGGCAGAAGTCTTTAAGAAGTTCTAAATATTGATTATCTTTTGTTATATTGATATCCAATCCATATTAATTATAATCTATTAATTTAACACTATTATAATATGATTAGACATGTAAAAATAATATTAAAATAATTATAATAGAAAAAAAACATACAGTTTGTCTAAATTTACGCGACAATAATTGCAGTAATAATTCCAGTGGTAAACATAATGCTAATTACATTAATTCTATATGAAAAATAAAATCATGTGTGATGCAACAAATGAATGATGGTTGAAACTTATAAGTTAAAATTATCATAATAACATACTAGTAATGATGATGGCAATCAGTAGCAATAATAAAATCGAAATTGTATTTCTGATTGAATATACAATGCAACTGAAAATGCAACAATGCCATAGTTTATCATTTTTCGTCAATTTTAAAAATCAGAATACAAAATTTTATAAGTAATCGGTATTCTTATTACTTCATTATTTCTAAAGCAGAGAGAAAAAGAGTTTAAAGGAATGTTGAAATTATATTTATGTGAAATATATAAAAAGAAGATAAATATTACAAACTTTTCACTTTTTGCATTTGTCATATTGCATTTTTAAAATGGAAATAGTATCGAATAATATTGTTCTTGTTTGTTTTACAATTATTCATTTAAAAAATCTGCTAAATCATTATTACTTTCTCACATTATTACTTTCTCATTCGATAATTGCTCTCAACATAACATTTCTCCCTATTTTATTTAAATTTCCTATTCATTATACAGTTTATATATGTATATATTATTCAGATAGTATCTAGGCATGAAGTGCCATTAAAAATACATACGGATCAGGGAAGGAATTTCGAATCGCGAATGTTCCAGAAGTTATGTCGAATTTTAGAAATAAAGAAAATTCGCACTATTCCTCTTCATCCACAATCCAACGGTCAGATGGAACGACATTAGACTTTGTTAAATTATTTATCTAAATTTATTTCAGAAAACCAGAAAAATTGGGATCGTTGGGTCCCTTTAGGATTATTAGCTTACAAATCTTCTAAGCATGAGGTTACAGGTTTTACTCCTGCAGAGTTGAATTTGGATAGAGAATTAAGATTGCCGATAGATCTTCTTCGTGGTTGTCCTCCTGAAACCGGTAATGTTTTCCAAGAAGGAGGATATTCATTTAGATTGAGGGAGAGAATGAATCATATCCATAATGTTGCGAATCAACGTGAATTTAAGGTCGCAAAGGACAAAAATGAATTACGATCGAAAGAATAGGCGACTAAATTTTGTGCCTGACCAGAAAGTTATCGTTTGGTTTTATAATCCTCAAAGAATGCGAGGTAAGGCTCCCAAGTTGCAAAGTAGTTGGGAAGGACCTTATGAGGTGGTTAAGAAAATGAACGGTGTAGTTTATTGCATTCGAAAAACGAAAAGACATAAAAATAAAGTGGTACATTTAGATAGATTAGCTCCATTTGAGGAAAGGAAAAAACATTTGTAGGGAAAAGAATCGAAGTTCAGCCTGTAAATGTATAAAAAGAGATATATTTCATTTTTGGGGGATAATTAATTTGAAAGAAAGTTCTTTAAGTAGATATTGTTAATGTTTATGTTTCTTATTTCATGTTTATTAGCCTTGCTTTAAGAGGAAGATTTTTTGCTTATTGTCCGAACATCCGGCTAAGGAAATCCTTTTTTTAAGAAATCTACCTCGCCTTCAGTTTTTTTTAACCGTGGTTTTTCCGAGGGACTTAGGAGAATGCCGAGGCAGGGACTTGGGATGTCCAATAGGACGAAAAGGTCCACGGAAGCTTCCCCCCCCCTTGTCCAAAGATTCAAGAGAGAAGTGCACAAGACACAAGCACAAGATAAAGAAGTGTCACGGAAGAAGAAAGAAGAGGGAAGATGACCTCGCAGCGGCACGGAACTTCCGAGAAGGGTGAAGGAAAGTTTGGGACTGGCTCGGCGCTCGGTAATCTGCAGCAACAGCTCGGAGTAGAGCAGAAAGCCGACAGATTCCCTGAGAAATTCATCATGGAAGAAGAAGCCGACTTTTCTGCGAGGGAGTTTCCTGGAATTGTCGGGACGACAATTTCGAAGAAAAGGGCGGTAGTGTTACGAGCGATGTTTCGCTCGACGCTATCCTCATATCGATTTCCAATCTGAAGATCGTTCCTTGCCGACGCGGTCGTCAAGCGGTTGTCAAGCGTTGTTGTGCTGAGAGTCGACGGCGCGGCGCGCGAGTTTGAGTTGTATCGCGGTGAATTCTGATTTTGTGAAAACTCTTGTTATTGCTCCCGTGCTTCACTGTATAATAAAGTTTGTGTTTCTTTCCTAAATTATTCTTCCTTTCCTAGCGCGAGAGATCATCGCGGAAGCGCGACAATATAATTACTTTAATTTCTTCATTATTTCTCTTTGATCTATTAGCACCAAGTTTTTTACATAAAATTTTTTATTTAAATCAAATTTTTTATTTTATACTATTACCCTTTTAATTTTTTTTAATTAAATTTTTCAAATATACATATTTAAAAATACTTTATAAAAAATTGTGCTTTCTTTATATAAAAAATATGTCAGAATATCATATTAAGATAAAATGAAAACTACTATCATTTAGATTACATACGTAGTATTTGAGTCGAGTTAGTAACGCAATTTTATATCATTATTTTTTTAAGAGAATTAGAGCTACTATCACTCGAATTTTAGAATAAAAAGGGTTTAATAGGAATACAAACATATGTATCACTTGGATTTTACTTCTTAAAAGCAGATGTATATTAAATTTTTGAGGTAATAGGATAATTTGGTACCACTTTTTTTATATCAATTTTTTATACAAATGGTATATGTTATTTGGATTGATACATAACTGGTGTTAGTAATTAATAATAATATTTTTATTTTTTTACATACACATTGCACGTACACTTGACGACTTTTTTATACTTTTTTATAAAAAGATAATTTTGTCGTTTTTTTGTTTTAGATCACTCCAACGGACGCTATAATGTTAAAAGAAATAAGATAATAAGTTAAAAGAAATAAGAAATAAGATAATACGTAACGCCTCATGCAATATGAAACATAACTCGACCAAATATTCATGAAATTTTTTGAAAAAAATCTATACTTTTTTTAATTAATTATATAAAACTTTGAAATTTCAATTTGAAAGAAGTTTTCTTAAAAAAAAAATCCTAAATTTACTCCATTTCTAAACGCTTTAGATCAGAATTTTCCGTTAATCAATAATCGCTAAGTTTATTATTATATCTTTTGTCGCTGATTATCTAACAATGTTTTGCTCGGAGTAATATTAATTGATGCAATAAATTATTAATAAAAAATTATATTTTGTCTAATACATCTTCCCAATTAGCAAGGGGTTGTGGATGTCTTAGACAGAATTATTTTCCAAAAACGGTTTATTCTTTCGACTTGATTATTAATCTAAAGCTCAAGCAATGGTACACATAACATTTTATATCACTCGCTTAAACAATATACACATAGTAATTATTATTTCTATTGCTTGCAATGTGCTTTATTTGTTTCAAAAATTAAATGAAATTTTTTTATAACAATACTATTCCACAATTACTAATTTCCAGAAATCCAAATAAATAAAAAAGTATATGCAAACATTTTATAATTTCTTCCCTTATTGTAGATTCGTAGAAAAAAGCCAAATAAATTTGATAAATGCATCCTTGATTACTAAAATATATCAAGAGATACGGGTGCTAAGTTTATGTGCAGCGAAGTCGCCTAGAATGGCAGCGAGACCCGTGTAGTTATTTACGTGAGACTCCTGAGATGAACTCGGTAGTTTCATATCTTAGTAATGACTGAAACGATTAAATTCTAATTAAACTTAATCAATAGCAGAATATCAAATTATATCATGAAAGTTTTTAATTTTTCTCTTCATGTTCCATTAACAGAGATATTGCAAAGCAAAGTCGATAAATCTTTACAATAAGAGACACAACTCCGACTCTTGACCTTGATATGTGATAGAGTTGAGGGATTAGATTAGGGAAGGGAGAGTATTTTCTTTAGCATATGCAGTCGTGGTTGCGAAAGAAGAAGGTGCTATGAGAAATATGTTAGAAAGATTAGAAGGATATTTGGAAAAAAGGGTTGGAGCTGAATGTAGATAAGACGAAAGTAGTAAGGAGGGGGAGGATGGAAGGATGAGTAAGGCGAATTGGAGGAAAAAGAAGAGGATAGAGGAAGTAGAAGAATTTAGATATTTAGGTTATAGATTGCAGAGAAATGGAGAACAGGAGGCACACGTAAGGGAGAGACTGCAAAGGCAGCAGCGATGATGGAGCAGGTTTGGGGAATTGGGAAAAGGAAATTTGGAAAAGACTGGAAAAGAAGGATATGATTATTTGATACACTAGTATGGACGGTAGAAGGATATGGAGTGGAGATTTGGAGATGAAAAGAGAGGGAAGAAGTGGAAAGAATACAGGAAAGATTTTTAAGAAGAGTGTTAGGAGTGGAGAGAAGGACACCATGATATTTGATAAGAGGGGAGTTGCAAAGGGAAAAGATGAGAAATAGGGCGGGGAGAAGGACAGGAGGCTACGAGGAGAGGCTAGAGGAGGGTGAGGGAGGCAGAATTATGCTTAAGGGAGATGAAGAAAAGAGTGGAAAAAGAGAAAGAAAAAGGAAGAAACTATCGAAATGGGAAAGAGAAAGGAGTCAGTTCTTCAAAGATAGAGGAATAGAGGTGGAAGATTGGGAGAAGTAAAAGAGGAAGAAGAGGGTAAAATTTAAGGATTTGGAAGATAGGGAAAAGGAAAGGCAGAATGAAGAGAGATGGGAGAGGATTAGAGAGAGGAGATTTAGTAGGTGATGTGGAGGATAAAGAGAGAAAGAATACCGAAGTACTTAGAAAAGGGCTGGGGGAAAGTAAATGGAAGAGGATAGCGAGTTTAGGCTAGGAAATGAGGGAAGGAAAGTATTGGGAGGAGAAGACCATTCCCGGTAAAGAATGTAGGCTGCGCAAAAGGGAAGTGGAGAGGGAGGAATGTAGGAGATGGAGGGAGGGAGGAGAGGGAAGCTGATTTGAGGAGTACAAAAGAATTCTGAAAGAGAAAGGGAAGGGAGAAAAATAGATGCGGGAGATGGAGGAAGAAAGAAAAAGGAGAAGTGAAAGTGAGAGAGAGAGAGGGGGGAGGGAGGGGGAGAGGGGGGAGAGAGAGAGAGAGAGAGAGAGAGAGAGAGATTAATCTTTATTAGCCTTCTCGGCTACTTAACAAACAAAACAAAAACTAATACAAATACTAATGCTAATAACTAAATAACTAATACAACATATAATATAATTAAAATTGAAATTAAAATTAACGCCAAATAAAACAAAACAACAAGAAGAAAAGTAACTATTCTATTCATTTATCACATAATTCTTTAGTTTTCGTTTAAAATTTATCAATCCTGTACATTGCCTTACATCTGCTAGTAATGCATTATACAATCTTAATCCCTCATAAAACATGCTCTTTTGTGCACTAGCTGTTCTTCTAAATTGAATTTTAATATTGTCTGTTTGTCGTGTTGACATTCTTTCTTCACTTTCTACACTTATCTTTTAACTGTTCTGGTAATAAATTATTTAAAATTTTAAAAACAAATATGCCTACATTATAGTGTAATCTCTGTTTTATCGACATAAATTGTGACGCCTGCAACATATCCCTTACTTTAGTATACCTATTACATTGTAAAATAATTCTCATAGCCCGATTCTGTGCTTTTTGTAAATTACATAAATGAGTTTCTCTCATTGCTATCAATAATGTAACACAATATTCAAAGTGCGGCGCTATAATTGTTTTATATATCATACATCTAGTATACATCGATATCGAGTTACCTATTTTGTTCAAGAAGCTTGTTTTCTTCCCTATCTTTTTTAACATATAGTCACAATGATTATCAAATTTAAATCTATCATCTATAATTATACCCAAATATTTTATTACTTCCACACGCTCTATTATATAGTTCCATCCAAGCAATTCAATATTATTTTTCAATATTACAATATTATTTTTCAATTCCTTTCTTATACCTCTAACTATCATATATTTCGTTTTTCCATTCATTTTTAACTGCATTCATTTTTAACTTATTTATATTCATCCATATTTCAACTACATTGAATACTGTGTTCATCTTTATTTCTAAATCCGCGCTACTTTCTTCATACTTTCTTATATATATATAAGCGTGTCATCTGCAAACATTTTTATATTGCATCCCTCTGGACAAACTTTGATTATATCATTTATGTATATTATAAATAATAGAGGTCCTAACATGGATCTTTGTGGTACTCCATATTTTGTTGTCAGAAGTTTAGACCATTTATGATTAAATTGTACCCGTTGTTTTCTATTATTTAAGTATGATTTAAATCATTCAAATACCTTTCCTCTAATCCCATATTGAAACATTTTTTTCTAATAATCTTTGTCTGTCTATTGTCTCAAACGCTCTCATAAGATCCACGAAAATTACTCCCACCATTTTCCTTTCGCTCATTATTAATTTCCAATCATCGATGACAGTTTGAATCGCAGTTTTGCACGAATAATGTTTTCTAAATTCCGATTGATGTTCTGTTATAATGCCATTATTTTCCAAATACATTTCAAGTTGATCTTTTACTACTAATTCTAACACTTTCTCAAATATTGGCAACATATTGATAGATCTGTACTTGCTTGCTTTTTTGGCTTTTTCTATCTTTGATATCGATATTATCGTAGAAGTTTTCCAACCTTCCGGGAAACATCCTACTCTCAAAGAATTGTTAATTATATTCACAAATTCTTCTTTTATTACATAAAAGGCTGCTTTCAATATATCGCTAGTTATTCCCTCTTCCGTACCTTTCTTTTTTGACAATTCCATAACAACTTTCTGTAACTGCTCTAACCTTATTGTCTCAAAATTTTCCATAATTTCTTTATCTTCGATAACATAAATAATTTTCTTATTTGTGTCGCCGCGCCTATTTATATTTATAGATTCTACTATACCATTGATACTTTGTATATAATATAAATTAAATTTATCCGCTAACTCATACTCCTTAGTGTCATCTAAAATCTCAAAGTCTATATTTTCTATTTCCTTCACGCCTATTGACTCGTCTCTAATTATTTCTTTTAAGATTTTCCACATAGTCGTGGGATTTTCTTTATTAAAATCTATCATATTTTCATAATACTCTCTCTTCTTTTCCCTAATTAATTTTACTATTGCATTTCTTCCAATTTTAAACTGCGGCCAATTTTGTTCCGTATCATTATACAATGCTTTCCTATATGCCTTATCCCTTCTATCCGCTGCTTCTTTTATTTCATCAGAATATCACTTTTTCCCATTCCCACTTTCGGAATTCTAAATTTTTTCTTCGACGCCGTTACATCTAACGCATCTACTATACTATTGACAAGTTTTTCGCTCTCTCATTAACATCCATGTCTTGATTTTTACCTTATCTTCCACTAATCTGGTAAATTCATTTACATCGAGCTCTTTATAATTCCTAGCACTAAATTCCCTAATTTATTTTCAATTTTACTCGCACTCAACTCAACTTTTAGCCACACGTGGTCCGTAATTTTAAGTTCATGAATTACCTGTATTGTTATTTCATTATTAGCAAAAATTAAATCTATAACTGTCTGACTATCTTTTGCAATTCTCGTCGGTTTGTTAACGTATTGTTTCATACTTAAATTTAACATTGTCGTTTGCAGCTTCTTCGCATAGAACGAATCTGGGATGTATGTATAAATTAGCATGATTGTTTGTGTGTTGTGTGCGTGCAGGCTTTGGAGAGCGCGCAATCTAGAGTACGAGGTGTGAGGTCCCTGTTGCGCCGTGGTCGAGTGTAGAGCACTCTAAGTAAATAAAGGTCAG